>ML779416.1:629183-639772 GCA_009831015.1 Picea engelmannii
TGTTCTGCATATTTTATATATCTGGTATCTTGCATATTTGGAGCCTTCTTCTCCTCACAATCAATCTCCATAAGAGATACTCTTCTTCGTCTTCTACTTCACATGGGTGTGTGCGGTCGTGTACACATTTCTATTTCTCGGCTAAAGACTATCTAAATAGTTTCCTCCTGCAACCGTCATCATATCTCCTTCTCAAAGCTATCACCTATGACCTGCCCGAAATAAGAGACAAGAACAAAATTTCCATGGTAACCTCCATGGGATGGTTAGTAATCAAGAACATCTCCTAGAGGAGATCAATTTCATATTGAATACAAGTATATCATTAATAGTGACCATTTTATTAATGATAATAGTACCGACAATATTCAAGTGTACCTAAACATTTGATAGTAATATCAAATAATAAAGCTGTAAATACTGCTATCCTAGGTACAATACTTTCTTAAGAAACAACAAAATATCAAACCTGATATGCAAACCTGGAGTCTGGTGTTGTTGTCATGCTTGAGTTTCCTTCTATCATTCATATGGAAACACCATTGTCTAAAAGACAAATTCTTCATCCTTTAATGCCTTTGAGTGCTCTTTGGAATCTGCTGCATCTGCATGGTGTTTCTTCTTCTCCTTTTCATTTCTATCTGGATATTGAAAGGATTAATGTCCTAGCTTTTGGAAACTGTAGCATCTGATTTTTGACGTATCCTTCTTGTAACAAGGTCTCTTAGACTTCTTCGGGCTGCCTTCTTCCATTTTCTTTCTCTTCTTCACTTGGGAAGCAAGTTCTTGATTTTCATCCTCATTAGTCTTTTGTATCTTGGATATCATCATGGATTCCTCTTGAGTGCAATTTGACTATAACTTGTCAAAATTGGGCAATCTCCTTCTTGCACAAATTCCTTGGACAAATGGGTCCCATGAGGGAGGGAATCCATTGAGTGTGGTGGTCACAAGTTCAATGCCTTCTACTAGATCTCCAATAGCTGCTAACTAATCCTTGATCTACCAGATCTTCATAAAATAGTTAACCATTATGTTTGACTTGTTCATTGTCACGTTTATGAGTTGATGCCTCAAAGTGATCTTTTGACTAGTATTCTTACTTTCATAAAGTTTGGTTAGGGCATCAAACATATCATTCGGTGTTTTCAGTTCTGATACATTGGGTATCAGGTGATCCTTGATTGAATATGTCAAGAACCTCTTGGCCTTGACCTCATTCTTCTTGAACTTTTCTTTTTCTTCTTCATCTTCAAGTTCTGGAAGATCTTTCATTATGTGATCTAATAGATCATTATCTTCTAGAATGAGGAGAACTTTGTGCTTCAAGGATCTGAATTTATTTTCTCCATCCAATCTGTCTTATACTCTTATGTTGGTAGACATGTATTTTCACTTGTAGAAACCCTAGCCCTTGAAAAAACTCAATTATTCAAACTTCACCAAACTGTATGTTTAGGGTTTCATGGGGTGCACTAGAGTAGGGTGCACTTATCTATACAAGAATTATCCCCAACATCCTTGGGAAAGTGCTCAATGAGATTGACAAGGTATTGCACCTGCAGGGTGCTGCAAGGCGCCGATGTACCGATCTTCCTTCCAATGGTTAAACTATTCTAAAGGTAACTAGCTCTGATACCATGTTGGATTTTCCCTATTTACATATCATTAGTGTTACTAGTGTTCTTTTACTTTATTACCATTAACATATATATCATGTACTGAGCATTAGCAACATAAACAAGAGACATAAAATAACACAAGATATTTATATTGGGAAAACCCCAAATGGGGGAAAAACCCAACAAAATTTCTTAGATAGATTCCATTCACAAAACAAGTCCAATTAGATAAACCATAGAACAAGTGTTATCTCAACCAAAAATACCACCCTATCTGCAGAAGCACAACCATACAAAGGTAGCACACCTCCTTGAGGAGTAGCGCACAAGAGAGAGATGCCAAAAGACTCAACAAGAATAAACTGTACAACTGCAGCTACTACGTCACCTCCTCCAAACTTTTACCTTGCTGCTATGTATATGGGAGAGTGTGTGTGAGTGAACAAATGAGATAATGTGCCTCCTTATTTATAGTCTTCCTTTCCTTCTATTTGGGCCAAATTCTCTTATGGGAAGGTGTCTTTTCATTATACTTTATTCTTCTAGGTTGACTTCTCTTCTAGGGTATTTCAACATCTATCCAATGGATCTCTTGCTTCTGGAATCTTCTCCACATCTAAGAAAGGTCATATAGGAGGGAAAGATCCTCCTGCAACTACCAAAACATTAACAAAGACCTGACATGCAACATGCAACTGGTCATCTCCTTGAGAGATTTGTTCTTCCTTTCAACAACTCCATTATGTCGTGGAGTGTATGGAACTGAATGTTGCAACTGGATACCAACCTCACGACAAATATTCTGAACATATTTGTTGATATAATCCCCCCCATTGTCTATATAGAGGATCTCAATCTTCTTCCCAATTTGTGCCTCTTCTAGAGCTTTGAAGTTTTTGAGATGCTCAAAGACTTCATATTTTTGCTTGAGAAAATAAGCCCAAGTATAGTGTGAGTAATCATCAATAAATGTAAGGACATACCTTGATTTGCTGATGGAAATATGTAGAAATAGATCCATGAGTTCACTGTGGACAAGCTCCAAGGAAGAGGAGGCTCTCCTTGCCTTCCTCTTTTCAAACTTCTCTTTAGGATGCTTGCCAAGAATACATCCTTCACAAACACATTCAAAAAAGTGAATGTCTGGCAAGCCTTTGACCATTTGTTTCTTGTTAAGTCGTTGCATGTGCCTAAAGTTTAAATGACCAAATATCTCATGCCATACTCTAATACTATCATCAACATGCATTAGTAGTAAAGAGGAGTCATCGTCAACCTTGATTTACGATCTACCTCATCAATTGCAATAATGGAATTGTCATGCATGTCAAGTACAAAAACTGAATCTGATGTAAATTCAACCTTTTAAAATATTTAAGTGATCTGATAAACCAAGAGTAGATTTATAGAAAGATTTGGAACATGTAAAACATTCTCAAAACTACCATTAGGGAGTTCCACTCTTCCTTCTCCTTCTATTGCTACTGGAGTATCATCCCCCATGAGAATAGGGGCTCTTCAACATGAACTCAAAGAAGTAAAATATTGCTCTTTGGCTGACATATGATGTGATGCGCCAGAATATATAATACATGAGTCAGATGAGGAATTAATTTCAACCAGAGCATGGTGATTACCTTTATTAGGAGCATGATCTTATTCCTTCTTCTTATTGGTTCCTTCGGGAATGAAGTTTCTAAGGTTGTTCTTCTGAAGTACCTATGCCATAAGATTGATTTTCTTCTTCATGCATGTGGATTCTTCATAATTTGGTTTATTGCAAAAAGTGCACTGCTTTCCCTTCTTCTTCTTTCCTTTTGAATTTGAAGAGTCTTTGGAACCTGAAAAATCCTAGAAGGGTTTGGAATATCCCTCCTTTTCTTTTTGTTTCTCCTTTCCTTTCTGTTTGGATTTTTTTTAAGATGACCCATTTACATCTTACATGGTGAGAGCATGTGCTTTGGTTTCCTTAATTAGACCCATATGAATGAGTTTTGTCTGCTCATGTGTGAGAGAATCAATGAACTACTCCGTGGTAGGCATCTTCCACTTTGATCCCAAAACATATCCGCTAGAATGGAACGTGGAGACATAGACAACATATTTTGGTGATAGCTTAGCCAATATTGTTAGAATAAGTTATTCCTATTGTTTAGATTTGTAAACACCACAATATTCGAAGCTCAATATCAAATATTTAAACTTGGTAAGGAAATCTTGTATATTATCAAAACTTTTAGGATCCAAGGTATTCAACTCTACCTCAAGCATATGACCTCTCATCTCATCCTGCTTTCCGAAGAGACCTTCCAAGGTGGTCCATATCTCATTTGGAGTCTTTCATGTGGCAATATGAAACCATAATGACGCAGACCCCCTACCCCAAGGGGTCCGGCTAACCTCCCGGTCATGGATCTCCTATTCTCCTTGAGCTGAAGCAACCCTCAGGTCCCTGCTGGAACCCTTGCAACAAATAACCCACTGGCCTTCAAAAGAACCCCGCCTGTACGAAGAGGTGCTAGGCACAGGTCCTCTCCCAATACAACCGCGTGATATAACTGCGGGCCCAACTCTCCCAAAACTTTGCACTTCGCAATTCGGGAAATCTGCGAGTAGTGCTTCCCCTTTCCTTTCAAAGCCCTGACGCCCGAAAGTCGGTGACCTAGATCCAACAGTCAAGATCTGCCACAAACCAACGGCCCTAGTTGCTTGTCAGCGTTATCCTTTTTGGGGATTCGAAAACGATGTCTGCACCTTTCCTCTGGTGCTAAATTTTCGGAACCGTACGTGCCCTGATCAACAATTCATAGAGCACGTTAATCAATGGTTCAAATCTAACCTTGATTTCGCGTATCGGGGTTTTGAAGGACAAGGCTCGACCTTGCTCCCCAATACAATGAATCCCAAACTCCTGAACTCAATGGACGACCTTGATCCCACTGGATCAACGAATCATATCTCCTATGAGTATTTCCCGTCGGATAAACCTCCGCCTAACTTCCTCGTGGCTTATCACGATCAGACGACCCTCGTGATTTCGACACTCTCCCTTGGAAGTGCTCCACCATTCACTCTAGCCTCAATGAACCTTTTGAAAATTCTCCCAGACGTCAACCCGTCTGAACTTAGAGTTCGCACAACTCTAATCTCCACCTCCCTTCGAGCTATTCAAAGGTTCTAACCCTCCCGAGCTTAGATTTATTTACTGGCTTCCAGATTCAAAGAACCCCTGCGTGCACACTTAGCACGAATCTACGATAACCTCCAGTTATCCACAATGTTAACTCTGTGCGCTCCTCGCAACATAGATTCTCCAACCACTCTGTGGGATTGAAGAATTTCAATTCCTTCCTCAGCCCACACACTCCTTGCATGACTTTGTGCCTCAACCACACCTCTACTGATATAAGCCAACGTTACCCCCCTGAGATTTCTGAGATAAAAATAAGAACTCTGTCACGCACTCTATGCAGACCTTTCACTGCACTCCTTCCAGAAATTCTTAGGGAAAGAAACAATTGAAACTTATACTTCTACTCTCACAGACTTCATATATTCACCATGAAATCACAAGCATACACATAACATTGAAACAAATGCACGACAAATAAATATAAGCAAAATTGTAACATACCGTTCAAAAGATACAAACAATATTCATCACACGCCATGTAAATTGGATCAAATCATTCTTATATTAATCCATAGCTTCTGTACATGGTTCAATAGCAACAACTATTCTTCATACAATCTCTAATCTTCTATCCCTCTCTGCTCTCCTAATCTTCTACATCAAATTACAATACTATCTAAAGATAACAAACGAGAGAGTCTTATTGAGTTTTTCCCTCTCTCTTCTCTAAGCTATCTTATCAGAATTAAAATCCACCTACTAAACATAAATTACAATAAATTCTTCCTTATCTGATAGATGAGAGCAATGCTCATAATCTGTATTACAATCCCCCAAAACATAAATGCAAATACATCCTTCCATATTTTTTCATTAATGCTTTCTCTTTCAAATTTGAAATGTCCTCAAAATGTGCGCTGGTGCATTTCCAACTGTTCTCACCCTTGCGCTTTCTTTGCTGGCTCGCTTACGATGATCCTGCATTATACTCCCCTGCTGAAAAAAATTTCATGGACTCCTTTCCATGAGCTCCTGCACCGCTTGTCCATGTCTTTGGATATCTGCTTCGCTTTCCCAACTAGCATCCTCAATCGGGTGTCCTTTCCATTTGACCAAATATTCAAAGTATGTCTTCCTTCGAGTCTTCTTTACAACTCTTTGATCAATTATCTTTTCCATCTATGGCTTTTCAGCTATAGGCAACTGTTTGACCCATTGAACTTCTTTCTAATCCGCATCTATTCCTACTCCATCAACTCTGTAAGGATATAAATCTGTTATATTGAATATGGATGATATTCCTACCCCATCTGGTAATTCGATTTCGTAAGCATTTGTCTCAAACTTTTTAAAAAATCTTACATGGTCCAATTTTCTTCATCTTCAGCTTATTGTATGTTCCCCTTGGGAACCTTTCTTTTTTGAGATGCGCCAGAACCAAATCACCTACTTCAAGGTGAAGTTCTCTCCTGTGTTGATCTGCTCTGTGCTTGTATTCCTAGTTGGAATTCTTTAACTGCTCTTTTATTTTACTGTGGAGCTCCTGCATTCCTGCTGCAAAATCTTCAGCGCTAGCACTCCAGAATTCATTCTTCTCTATGTCTTTCAACTCAGAGACTCCTCTTGGCTTCATTCCATATACTATTTGAAATGGGCGTTGTCCTGTACTCCTATTGGGTGAATCGTTATATGCAAATTTTGCATGTGGCAGAACCTGATCCCACTGGCTGTGGTGTTCAACTACCAAACTCCTCAATAAGTCCCCCAAACTCCTATTCACTACCTTAGTCTGTCCATCCATCTGAGGATGATATGCTCAGCTAAAATATAAATTCTTCCCCAATTTATTCCATAGGGTCCTCCAGAAGTGACCAACAAATTTGGTATCTCGATCTGAAACGATACTCTTGGGTAAGTTGTGAAGTCTAACAACTTCTTTGAAAAACAGATTTGCAATATGAGTTGCATCATTGGTTTTCTGACATGGTATGAAATGTGCCATTTTTGAAAATCTATCGACTACCACAAATATGGAGTCACAACCCCTCTGTGTCCTCGACAATCCTAACACAAAATCCATGCTTATCGCATCCCACGACCTTTCTGGTACTGGCAACGGTTGATGCAACCCTGTATTTTGTCTTTTCCCCTTTGCATGCTAATAAATTCTACATCTGTTCACGAATTTCTTGACATCCGTCCTCATCCCTGGCCAATAGTATGATCCATTCAGTTGTGCAAATGTCTTATCATGGACGAAATGTCCAACCAATCCCCCACTATGTTTTTTCTTCAAGAGGTTCTCTCTCATAGAGCATTTCAATATACACAATTGGTTTCCCCTGAACAACAGTCCATCCTGAATCAAGTATTTAGTCCATTGGATTTTGTCTCTGAGAACTAGATTCTCACATGCTTCATAGGCTTCTTTAAAATCTGCATCATCTCTGTACATCTCCTTGAGATTGTCAAAACCCAAAGTTTTCACTCTGAACTCCTACAGAATCAAACATTTCCTGCTCAATGCATCAACAACCTTGTTAGCAGTTCCAAAAATATGCTTTATAACAAAAGTAAAATTCTGCATATATTCAACCCATTTTGCATGCTTCTGGTTCAATTTCTCCTGTCGAGTTACGAATTGTAAAGCATGGTGATCGCTATACAAGACAAACTCCTTTGGAACCAAGTAATGGCTCCATTTCTTCAGTGCTTGTATGACTACATATAACTCTTTATCATACGTGGAATATTTCATCTTGGTCTCGTTCAGCTTCTCACAAATGTATGCAATCAACTTGTTGTCTTGACTTAAGACCGCTCCAATCGCAAATACACTTGCGTCGCACCTTACCTGAAACGTTTTGCTAAAATCTGGCAGAATCAGAACTGGTTGTTCAGTTATATTATCTTTCAACAACTTGAAACTTTTCTCCGCTTCTTCTGTCCAATGAAAAGATTTGTGTCTTTTCTTGACTGTGTCCATCATTGGTGCACATATCCCACTAAAATTCCCGATGAACTTTCTGTAAAAACTAGCCAATCCATGGAAGATTCGAACTTCAAAGATACTCTTTGGCGATGGCCAATCTTTGTTTGCTCTTACCTTTTCCAGATCCATCTTTAACTCATTCGCAGAGATCACGAAACCTAAGTAAATGAGTTTCGTCTTCATGAAAGACGACTTTCTCAGATTTATCAACAATTTCTCTTGTTGTAACCTCTTCATTACTGCAACTAAATGCTTCAGATGTTCTCATCCAGTCTTACTAAAGATCAGTATATCATCAAGATACACGATTACAAACTTCCCAACAAAATCTTTCAAGACTTTGTTCATTAATCTCATAAAAGTATTGGGTGCATTCGTCAAACCAAACGACATGACAAGCCATTCATATAGTCCTTCATTTGTTTTGAATTTTTTCTTCCATTCATCACCTTCCCTCATTCTAATCTGGTGATATCCGCTTTTCAAATCAATTTTTGAAAAAAATTTGCTCCACTCAAGCAATCCATTAAGTCATCCATCATGGGTAAAGGAAATCTATACCTGATGGTAATCTTATTTATAGCTCTCGAGTCTGTACACATTCTCTAGCCGCCATCTTTCTTCGGACTTAACACTGTAGGTACAACGCATAGACTTAAGCTTTCTCTAATCAACCCTTTGTCCATCAAATCCTAAACTTGCTTCTTGACCTCTTCATTCTCTCGCGGCATCAATCTATATGCTGCTTTGTTTGGTAAACTCTCTCCTGGTATAAGGTCAATGTGATGACTTATGCTCCTAATGGAAGACAATGAACAAGATAATTCGTCCACCACTATATCAACAAAATTCTCTAGCAGTTCCTGAATTTCCTCAGGTAGGTCATCTGTCAAAGTACTGGTCAGAATGACTCTAGGTTTTCTAACCACAACAAATTGCATTTCTTCATCTTTCTTGACTTCATCAAAAAGTTCCTTCCCACACATGAGAAGTATAGTATTGCTCGTATTTGTTTTCACCTCATTGTCTTTAATTGGCAGCAACATATGTGTCCTACCATTCTTCTCCAAGGTGTAAGTGTTCTTCCTTCCATCATGAACAACATTCGTGTCATATTTCCATGGTCTCCCTAACAAAAGATGTCAGACATCCATGGGAATAGCATCACATAAAATTTCATCCTTATATCCCCCTATCTTAAATTCAACCAAACATTGTTTAGTGACAGTTATCTGATGTCCCTTTTGTAACCACGAGACTTTGTATGGGCTCGGATGTGCAACAATCTCCAATTCCAACTTCTCCACCATTTCCGTGGATACTAAATTTTTTGTGCTTCCACTATCCACTATTACCTTGCATACCCTGTCCTTGGTCTTGCAAGCAATTCTAAACAAACTGTTTCTTTGGACTGGATTCTCTATCTCCTTCATTGGTTTTAAGAGAATTTTCCTCATCATTAAGGATCTTCCATCTTCTGCATCTTTTGCCTCAACATTTCACTTCTGCACTTTTGAAATGTGAGTTTTGCCTCCTCCATCTCTTTTTCTATCAGGACATTCAAAAGACTTGTGTCTGATTTTTCCACAGACAAAACACTTTACCTCACCTCCTCTGCCTCTTCCTCATGGAAAAGTGTTCCTGTCGGCATATTGTCTTCCCTGTGAACTTCCTCCTCTTTCTGGGTGAGTATGAGGTTTCTTTTCTTCCTCCTTAGGCTTTTGTACTCTATCCTGGGCAATTTCTTTGCCTTTGTTCTGACTTCTACCTCTGCCTCTTTGTCCTTGCTTTCAGGTCAATTTTTCTTCAACCTTCAGGGCAATCTAATAAGAATCTTCCACATTTATAATCGTCACCATACTCATTTCATCCTGAATGTCATAGATCAGACCATTCATGTACTTGGTGACCTTCTCATCATCACTTTCTCGATGACCTGCTCTAATGTTTATCTTGTAGAAATCCTCAGTGTATTCCTTCACTGTCATTCCTTTCTGTCTCAAATTTTGCATTCTTCGAAACAGATTGATTTGGTAATCTCTGGGTATAAATTTGGATTTAATCTTTGCAACCATTCTATCCCATCTTTTGATTTTTTGCTTGCCCTTGCAACGCCTGTCATCCTGCAGTTCATCCCACCACAGTGCTGTATGCCCTTTAAGTGTAGTGACATCATGTTTCACTTTCTTATCTTCCTTGAAATCCTCATAGTCAAAGTATTTATCCAGGGCTCTAAACCAATCTAACAACTCTTCAACGTCTAAGTTGCCTCCATACATCAAAATGTCCATTTTTGCCCTGACACCTATTCTTGCAACAACTCTGAATAGACATTATTCCGCAACATCCTCAACTACAATTTCTTCTTCGTCGGGCCTTGCTTTGTTTTTGTTCTCGGATTCACTGACATCTCCAACATCAACTGTCCATTTTTGCGTTGTCTCCATAACATCTAGTCGAGCACGGAGTTTTCTCATTTCCCTCTCCACAGCTGGATTGGGCATTGGTTTGTCATGACGTCTTCTAGGTGGCATTGTTCAAATTTGTTCCTCACAGAATTCAAATCACACCTTGCCTTCCGTCTCCTCTCACTACAGAAAAAAATATTGTAGGCTCTGATACCACCTGACGCAGACCCCCTACCCCAAGGGGTCCGACTGACCTCTCAGTCACGGATCTCCTGTTCTCCTTGAGCTGAAGCGACTGTTGAGCTCCAGATCTACCTAAGTAAATTAGAGTGCATTTAATATCAATCCGGTGTTTGTAAGACTTAGAGGCATGTCCAAAGTATATGGATTTTAGAGATAGTTTTATCTTTTATGGAGATAACCCAAAGACTTAT
>ML779417.1:31393-42362 GCA_009831015.1 Picea engelmannii
ATAACAAGAAGGGATTAAACAATTTAATTGACTCATACAAATCTGTAGGGATAAAAAAAAGGGGGGGGGGATAATTGTTTTATTATATTATGATAATTTAAAATTTATTAATTAAAAAGGGAAAAGGGAAAAAAATAATTTTTACACTTGCCAAATTGAGTTCTAAATGAAAAGGGGAAAGAGAGAAATCTAAACTAATTAGGAAACTAGGAAAAGAGGGAAACATAAAAAGAAAAGGGAAACACAAGGGAAAAGACAGAAAGTCAAACTTAGTAAGGTATCTAGCATTTAAGAACCTTCTAAATTAACTCAACTAGTAAATTGGTAATGGGGAAGGTCATTAAAACTTGTAAGGGAATTTGGGGACACCTAGGAGCGATTCTAGGAGTGACTCTAGGTGGGTGAGGAAAATAAGGGTAATTAATTAATTAAAGAACTTAGTTTTTGGAGGAATGAAAGGGATGGGTGACACATGTAGGGGGAGGATTAAATTGAATTAAGTGTCTAAAAATTAATTTCAAAGAGGTTATGGGAACGTTTTTGACTTTGAAACTCTATATAATGGAGGGAGGAGAAGGATGATGGATCTCTTATGTTTTGCGTAACGTTACACTACATAAATCTATACATGATTGACTTAGCTTGTGGGAGTAGGGATACCCATCTCGGTGAGGAGTGGTAGCTCGGCCTTGCGAGGTGAGCTGGGAGCTAATTGATTCTCTAGTTAGTGTGCATGGTCCCATAGTGGCTCGGGGGGCTAAGGGGGAATAAGAGTACCCCTAGAGGTGGTTGGGAGGTACCGGTGAAGTCTCATCGGTTGGCAATCAAGAGTTGCATGGAGCGCACAGGACATCAATTTAGAGTGGGAAATCAGGTAATGATACACTTTCTTTATTTTTGTATGGTAGATTGTAGTAGGATTTATGCTTTGGATCTGCATGTTTAATTGGGTAAGTAAATTGATTGTCTTAATGTTCTAGTTGATGACTGAATTTTTCCATAGGCTATATCTCGATGATTGATTGACTCCCATGGCCTTCGATTCCCGACATGTCTTGACCGCCCTGTGGTGTATTGATTTGTGAAGATTGTGGTTTTTTTTCCTTTCGTCCCTAGCTCATAAGTCCACAACCGAGAAGTCACCCAGGAGCTTGATCTACGGTCGTTGCTTCGACATTAATAGACCTATGGATCTCAACTCCATTATTTTCTATGCGTGGATGATGAGAGAAGGAGGTTCCTGCCAACCGTCTACCTATGTTGTTTGTCCTTGGTTGATTGTTGTCTTGCGCCTTCTAGAAAAAGTAAATCTGTGTTTTTACCTATTGCTGGAAACTTAAATCTACGTTATGATCCCTCCCTGCACTTAACTCTACGTTTGTTTTTATTGATGGAAATTATCCTCTGTGATTGATTGATTGTTTCTGCACTTCGTCTCCGTGACTTCTTGGCATACTTTTGCCGCCACTTCTTCTTTGGTTGTGCGTTATGTGTTGACAACCTTTTATTTCTAGTCGTTTTACCTAACATGTTACACAGAAATACCTGTATAAATTAACACCCTTACCATTGTTAGACATAGAGTGATAAGAGGTAGCAAATGTATGACCGACAATGTTCTTTAAGAGACCCTGGATTTGGTATGCCTGTAATTTTTATTTATTCCTTAGCTTCAATTTCATAATCATTTAACTGTGAATCCTCATATACTGATGGCATTGAGGTCGGCCATCCCCTTTTACATTTTATACCTGTGCAACTTAACATATGAGCAATTTCTTAAAGAGCAATTTATACCTGTGCAATTTCATAATTGAGCAATTTATACCTGTGCGACTTCATAATATAGTGATTTTATTACCTGTGTGACTTCATGAGTGAGCGTTTAATTGAGGAGCAATTTGATAGTTTAGGTACAATGGTTTCTTTTTTTTTAATGATCAAAAATATGATTGTCCTCTGGTGTGAACCCGTACATTTTTTGCCCTTAACTATGACTGTGTTTTGGCTGGAATGACCACGATTGATATTAAAATGAATAACTGACTTTGTTGGAATGACCATGGATTTGATATTTAAAACGAATGACTGAGTTGTTGTAAACGTCGATGGATTGATGTTAAAATGCTTGACTGGATTTTTTGTTACATGCCCACAAAATTGTTGTTAAAACTATTGACTGAAATTGCGGTGACGCCCACAAATTTGTTGTTAAAACTAATGACTATGTTTCTGCCTTAATTGACCACGATTTTTCCTTTAAAAATGTCACTGAATTTGCAGTAAATGACCACAATTTTTCCTTGGATTTGATGACTATGTTTTTTCAGTCATTCACCCCCCCAAATCACCTTTAATTGTGGACTATGTTTGCAGTTGAATGGCCACGAGTTTCCTAATTTGCTGACTGCACCTTTAACCTTTAAATGACCTCAGTTCTAGACAACCAACTAAATTCTTCGTCGTTATGCCCTGAGTTTTTACCTTTACCTGGCAGTGAATCTTATTAAAGGCATATGGAAATAAACCCAATTCAGTGCATGGACTTAGTCTCTCATTCAATGTATATGGATTTATGGCATTAATACTTATTACCTGGTTCCTTTAATGTTTGTAGACAACTATCACTTGGTACAGTTAGTAAAGATAGACACATGCGGTAAGTTATTGAGTTAATAAATGTTTCATTGTTGTTTTATGCCTTGATGTAGTTAGTGTTATTAATGCTATATTAATTGTTAGGTTAATTGTCATGTTAAATGCCTTGTTATTTTCTTTATTAATTGTTATAATGGTAGCATTGTACTTTAATATTGTTACTATTGTTATTAAGTTAAAAGCTAGCTGGTTGGAGATTTTGGATTAATATAGAATTGACCATTTAGGTTGTGTTAATGATTAAAATTTGATTGGTGAGTAAAGACTCGATTGCGATTTTTGACTTGCTGAAATGAATTATAATTGAGGTTAGATGGCATTTATAATTATAGTTTTAGTATTGATTACTTAGAGTTGCAAGATTGATTGTATTAACGTTATTTAGTGGGTGCATTATTGACTAATTGTAACTTGATGTGCCCCGTTTAGAATGGAACCGATGTTAAAATAGATTGTAATCATGGACTGGTTAGATTGGGTGATTGGTTGGGTCGAGGACGATGTCATGTATGGGCTGGCATCACCCCTTATCTTCGTCCTCTTGTGTCTTATCGACCTTTCGTGTGGGGTGTAGGTATAGTCTCCCAGTGATTATTCCTCTCCTAGCGCGTTGGGGTTTTCTAGAGTCCTTGGTCCAGATAGCTTATGTTTGGGCCAAGGTATTGATGTGGCTATCACCTGGGAATGACATGATTCCTAATGTGGATATCATGGTGTGCGTTGTAGGATAACGGTGAACGAGATATTTTTTGGAGTTGGTGCGTTCTGTGTGAGTGATATCGGGCGTTGCATGTTCCTTTGGCACATGGGTTGAACACCTTTAGGCGTTCGATTCACACACCTTGAGGTTCTTGTATTGTTCATCTAGGTCGTTGTGTCGGGATGGGATGTTGTCCCTTAGCTTGTAGGTGTGGTCGTTTTTGTGTCGGGTGGGTAGTATTTCCTCCTTGTTATTATGTGTATGTTTTGCCCAGTTACCCTTGTTCCTATGCGTGGTGTCATAGTTGTTTGTTGCCTAGGTTGCATGCTTCTATTCGTCGTCTATGGTGTGGTCAATTTGTGGTCGTCCTTGCCTTCTTGCCCTAAAAAAAAAAAAAAAAATTGCACTTCTGCTTCACTTGTAGTCGTAACGAAGGGGTCGTTACATATGGTATCAAAGCGGGTTCAACCCGTGACTTGGGATCACTACAACTTTCGTTGTATATGATTTTGATTATAATGTTGCTAATTGAGTTGACTTGTATTTGTGCAGGTAAAAATGGTTAGAGGATGTCGCAGAGGTAGACGACAGGATGTTAGGGGAGGAGGCGTGACACCTCCAGTAGCATCCATGCCTAAGGGGTCTAACCTCCAGGGAGACGAACAGGTTGTCAGGCAGGAGAAGATAAAAGTAGGTGATGTGGTCAGAATGATGAGATTTTTTCAGCGCATGTCTGAGGCACTGATCGACCATTTGGATAGAGATGAGGCCATAGCGCCGATACCCCCTGAGGGTCCACCATGCGCTCCAGTCGGTACTGGTAGCATTCACCGTGAACTAGAGAAGGTCAAATTTTCCGAGTTATTTGGTTCCCCGGATGGTGTAGCCGCTGAGGCATGGTTGGAGAATATGGTGATGTGATTTGCACTTCACGACTATACCTCCAACATGAAGGTTCGCATGGAAATCTTTCAACTGAAGGGGATTTGTCTTCTATGGTGGAAGACACTCCTACCGCAACTAAACATGGTCATCGAATACGTGTCATGGGAACTGTTCAAGGAACATTTTTGAGAGAGGTACCTATCAGAGGAATTCATTAAGCGTCAGCTCAATGAGTTCAACGCCTTACAACAGGGAAGCCATATGGTGCCTGAGTATGAGGGCCATTTTATGGAGCTACTTCGGTATGATCCACACCTTAATACTGAGAAACTTAAGGTCAAAAGGTTCGTGTTCGGCCTTATTGGAAGATTACGTGCAAAGATTAGTATTTTTATGCCTCAAACCTTGCATGATGTCATCTAGAAGGCCCTCATAGTAGAGGAGGAGCTTATTAGCAAGTGTCAGAGTAGGACTCCAGTGAGACCAGCAGGGCAAGTGTCATCTAGTGCACAATAGCATCAGACATCATCCAGACATATGCCGGGATATCGTGGCTTCCAAAGGGGATCCACTTTCACTACACCTCGGTGACCGATGCTTCAATAGTAGACACCTTACCAGGGACCACAACATCAGCAGTATCATCGACCGCAACAATAGCAGTTTAGGCCTATTCAACAGAACAAACCCGAATTCCAGGATAGTGGGTTGTCATCTTCTACTTCAAGTACCAGGAGTATTTGACAAAAGAAGGGGTGTTGGATGTGTGGGGAGCCACACTACCAGCACAACTGCCCAATGGAGAGGACTAGAGAATTTGGATCAGCTGGAACCACTAGCATGGGAGATATGGGCAACGCCCTTCGGATTCATGCAGCGGTGAATAACCGCCAGGCCGAGCACCAGTCGACCGTGCTCGAGATGTCAGGTACTGTCGCTGACGAGACCCTTAACATTTTGATAGATCCTGGTGCTACCAAAAGTTTCATTTTGGGTGCGGTACTAAAAAGGATTAAGGAAAAGGAAGTCAAACAGGATGAGTTTAGCTTCGTAGAGATGGCTTCGAGATCCAAACAAAAGGTTGGAGTAAATGTTATAGGTTGTACCCTTAATCTGGGAGAGTTTGTTAGTAGGGAAAACCTATACTTTATGATCTTAGGATCTTATGATGTCGTGACTGGTATGGACTGGTTGGAATCACATGAGGCGATACTCAACTGTTAGACGAAACGATTGAACTTGGTCAATGACGAGGGACAAAGAGGTGTGATTGTAGGTTGGAACCAGGGAGTTTCCCTGAGGTTCATCTCTTCTTTGCAGCTATGGAAGAGCATGCGCAAGGGGTGCAAGATTTATGCGAGCCTTGTCTTAAACGAGAAGGGAGTGGCAGAAGGTCTATAGCACCTTCCGATGGTGAGAGAATATACAGACGTCTTTCCAGAGGAGTTACCTGGGATGCCTATGGAGAGGGAATTGGAGTTTACTATTGACATAAAATCGAGAAATGAACCTATATCTAGAACTCCTTATCAGATGTCGACCCCAGAGTTACAAGAGTTGAGAATGGAACTGAAAGAATTGTTGGACCTGGGACTGATACATCCAAGTGTGTTACCATGGGGTGTGCCTGTTATTTTCATATGAAAGAAGGATGGGTCATGGAGGCTCTTCATTGAATACTGTTATTTGAACAAGGCAACGATCAAGAACCAATATCCATTGCCAAGGATTGATGATACCACCAGTTACGGATTAATGAGGATAGCGTCCCTAAGACTGCCTTTAAGATGAGGTTGGGACATTACGAGTTTATTGTTTTACCGTTTGGACTGACGAACGCCCCAGGGGTATTCATGCGTTTGATGAACGGGGTGTTCCCTGAGTACTTGGACAAGTTCGTCCAAGTATTCATTGACGATATTTTGATTTACTCTAGGATGACGGAGGAGCATGATGAGCACTTGCGCTTGGTACTACAATGTTTGCAAGAGAACAAATTGTATGGGAGGTTTTCAAAATCCTCATTTTATCATTCAAGGATTCACTACTTGGGGCATGTCTTCTCTGACGAAGGTATCGCCATGGATCCAACAAAGGTTGAGGCTATTATGGAATGTCCTATGTTGACGAATGTATCAGAAGTGTGTAGCTTCATGGGTTTAGAAGGATACTATCAATGGTTCTTCGAGGGATTTTCGAAGATAGCAAATCCAATCACGGAATTGCAAAAGAAAAACAAGAAGTTTGTTTGGACCGAGAAATGCGCGAAAGCATTTTGGAGGCTCAAAGAGTTGTTGACAACATCACCGATACTAAAGGTCCTTGACATGGACATTGAATTCTTGGTATGCACTGACGCATCCAAGGAAGGCTTAGGCGGAGTCCTGATACAAGACAGACGAGTGATCGCTAACATCTCGAGGAAACTAAGAAGGCATGAGGAGAACTACGTGACACACAATTTGGAGTTGTTAGCCATCGTATATGCCTTGAAGGTTTGGACACACTACCTTGTTGGATGAAAATTTGAACTAAAGACTGACCACTGTAGACTACAACACATCTTTACAGAAAGCGACCTGAGCACACCACAATGGTGTTGGTTGGAATTACTTAGCGAGTACGACTTTGAGATTAATTACATAAAAGGAACAATGAACCAAGTGGCAGATGCATTGAGTCATAGACCACACATATTTTCGGTGTTTCCTCTTAGACGAATCTATGTGAAAATATTCTAACTTTACAGCGTGACGATGGCTGGTACAAAGAGGTTGAGAGTTTTATCGGACAAAACACAATGATGGTACCAATATTTGAAGGATTTCTGTTTGATGACGATGATTTATTAAGGTTTAAAAATTGGATTTACGTAGGACCAAACGACTAGTTGAGGATCTTGATCCTAAGAGAGGCTCATAGAGAAGTTTACATGGATCACTCGGGAGTCATGAAGATGAGGGAAGACCTTAGACCCTTAATAGTCTAGAAGGGAATGACGGCAGACATATTAAACTATGTGGCCAGATGTCTAGAACGTCAACAGGTAAAGGCTAAACATAGACATCCAACAGGATTACTACAACTACACGCTATTTTGGAATTGAAATGGGAGGTTATTTCGATGGATTTTATTGTTGGATTGCCACTGATGGAAAGGAGACACGACTCGATTTTCGTAGTAGTAGACACTCTGACAAAGAGTGCTCATTTTATTGTTGTGCATACAACATACTAGGCACCTGACATAGCTAGAGTTTTCATCAGTGAGATTGTGAGGCTGCATGGTGTGCCTAAGAGGATTATGTCTGATCGAGGATCAATGTTTACTGGATGATTTTGGACGAGTTTCCAAGAAGCCTTAGGAACCCAACTTAACTTCAGACGATGTATCACCCAGAGACTGACGGGCATACCGAATGAACGAACCAGACCTTGGAGGACATGTTGCACATGTACGTGATGGACCAACAAAAGTGTTGGGAAGAATTCTTGCCACTGGTGGAGTTCGCTTATAACAACAGTTACCAAAGAACCATTAAGATGTCACCTTTCGAGTTTCTTTACGAGCGACCATGTCAGACACCTTTGATTTGTGATCGGCTTGAGGATAGGGTCTTGGTGGGACCAGAAGCGATCCAAGAAATGGAAGAGAAAATGAAAACAATAAGACAAAGGATTAAAGAAGCACAGGATCGACAAAAGAGTTATGCCGATGCGCACCATGTCGACCATAGTTACGAGGTTAGAAATTGAGTCTTCTTTTGGGTTAAACCGCATAAGAGTTTAATAAATTTTGGAACAGAAGATAAACTTTCTACAAGGTTCGTGGGAACCTTCGATATTATGGAGAGAAAGGGGCCTGTGGCCTATCGACTAGCCTTTCCTGATTCTTTGAGGTGTATGCACGATGTTTTTCACGTATCTATTTTGAGACATTATATTAGTGATCCTACACATGTTATTGACATGAGTTCTTTGCAGGTGTTGGGCGAGTGGGAGCTCACGGCTGAGTTGATCCGCATCTTGGATCATCGCATTCGACAGCTACAACGTCGAACAATAGATCAGGTCAAGGTCCAGTGGAAAAACTATAGTCCGCACTCAACGACCTGGGAGGACACATATGATATGCGCCAACAGTTTCCATTTTTGTTTGACAGATAGACTTATGATACTGTTATACACATTATTCGACACTTATACTGTGAAACTTCGGGACAAAGTTTAGACCAAGAGGGGTGTATGTAACATCCTGCTCTTGCGCACTGAGAAAAATTATTCTTTGAGGACACTTCCTCACAAGAGATCCAGATTATTATAATATTAAAGGGTAGAATCACGAAGGCGGGTTACACTTTCGTGACAATCGGGTCTCCAAAATTTCGAAAAACCTTTTTTCGGCCGAACTAAAAATATTTTTCGGCCAAAAGATACTATTTTCGGCCGAAAAAATAAATGTCAAATCGAATAGTGCAATAACTACCCCCTCGATTTGCGTGTAGAAATTTGGTCGGCCGGATATTTTCTTTCCGGCAGTACTTTTTCGGTCGAAAGATAGTTCGGTCGAAATATTATTCGGCCAAAAACTAGTTCGACCGAACTATCATTCGACCGAACTATCTTTTGGCCAAGCTATCTTTCGGCTGAACTATCTTTCGGCTGAAAGATGGTTTATATATTACCCACACATCGAATTTGTAATGTTTTCCAAAAATTGTTGGCGTAATCGCCTCTGTGAGAGCGCTGTGGTCGCGAGCGAAAATTTGTTGCGGAGGTCGCCGAGTGTAGGTGGAGGATGCCGGGAGGTCGCGAGGTCGTGGAGAGGTTTTCGGGGGCGTGGAGAGGTAAGTTTCCAATTTTTGTTTTAAATGTATGTGTTTATAATGTTTTTCTCATTTAATTTCGGTACGAAATTCGTAAATCCTGTAGTCTAACATGGTCACAATAAGGGAAACACATTTTTGTTTTTATGCAGTTTGTTTCGTCGCTGTGGTTTTGATGATATTACATTACAATATGGTTATCAACATTTTTAAATGATTAATTATTACAAGCAGTAATACTCTACTATGTTTGAAATCTTGCAAAATACTGCACCAAAACACCATAGAATACCTGCACCAAAACACCATAGAATACCTGCACATGATATGAAAGTTAAGTTCAGGTCAGAACATCTGACTGTTTCCATCCATGACATCTACCATGTACACAATAGAATAATTCATAGTCAACCACTACGAGTGGTGGTTTTTCCATACAACATAATTATTAACCGTTGAATTACCACTCAGAAAGTGGAAAGCTACTTTGTTACATTGAATTTCTACTGAAAGAAGACATAATTCTCTTACTTGCATTTTATGACGATTCTCTGCAGCCAAGCTAATAGCATTGCATGCTGGAATACGACCAATTGCTTCAACTATCTGATTGTCTGACCGATTATCAAGCAAAGACCTTAAATCTCTCAAATTTCTTGGAGCATTAATAACATAGGGCAGAGTTTCAATTTTCTCAGCCACAATTGTCTTTTGAATAGTTTCATTCTTTTCCTTGGCCTCATCTGACTTTTGACTTCTGAATTCTATTTCCTTGTTTTCTTTTAGCCTTTTCTTCAATGCCTCTTCACCTGATTCATCTAGCATCTCTCTTTGTTGTTTATCATCAATGTTATACTCATCATCGTTTTTCTCCTAGTCTTGCTCTATTATTTTTTCTCCAAAGTCACTGTCATTTTCATCCTCCTCAGTTTCCTCTGATGCAGAACTACCATCATCACTTTCCTCTTCTCTTCTCTCGAGCACCTCATCCACCCAACCTTTGTTTCCTTGTTCTTCGTCTGAGAAAAATGAATCACCAAGATCATCACCAGAAATAACTTTTATCCTTTTTTCTTTTTGTATCTTGGATTCATCTGCATTGCCTTCATCATCATCTGAAACTTCATTGTCAAGCATTCTTTTCTTACGTTTTTCCTGGAATAATTGGAAAATGTGCAATTTCATTTGTAAGCTCACGGCACTTAAAAGAAACTAAAACGCAACCAACATATACAATTGACTCTCCATAGTTCAATAATATGATTTATTTGTGCCAAACTAACATAGCTAAGTTCTGTCAGCTTCAAAAATCAACTTTTAAAACTTGTTGGTAGCAAGTTCAAACCTCTAAGGCTTCCAAGCGAGCTCTGTCCTCTTGGGCAATCTCTTCAGGAGTATTTGTCCTGTTAGAGGCATGTCCACGCATGTATAGAACCATCTCCTTGACAAGTTTGTCATAATCATCGGATTTCTCCTGTACAACATATAGAAGAATCCAATATGGATGCAGTTAAATACAATGTACACGGAAGGAAGAAGGATTGAACCTCATGAATAGGGAATATACAAAAGAAATGCAGATAAATATGTAGAGACAAGAAAATATAGAGGAATGATACTTTCAAATAGTTAAGCCTAATAGTTTATTTTTTTATCTCAAAGCAATAGCTACCACAAATCAGACATATCAATAATACATAGACTGCAAAATAAGCAAGGTAATATGCTACAAAATTTCAGAAAC
Organism: Picea engelmannii; assembly: GCA_009831015.1. Classification (NCBI taxonomy): domain Eukaryota; kingdom Viridiplantae; phylum Streptophyta; class Pinopsida; order Pinales; family Pinaceae; genus Picea; species Picea engelmannii. Next base: position 42,207 of record ML779417.1, read on the forward strand.
ATGGATCATTGATATCATCAACAGTAGTACATTAGTTTTATTATTTTGATCTAACTTCAACCACATTTCCTATAGAAAATGAAATTACCAGAGTAGGTCAATGTGATTCTAAAGTACAATAAGTAATAATAACAATGAATGAGTGCCTAGAGCATC
>ML779417.1:82022-92268 GCA_009831015.1 Picea engelmannii
AAAATTTGAAAAAAATATATTCATAATCCTTAAACTGTTCTTTTCAAAAGGGTATATTTAAATTTTAGTTTTAAGTAAAAATTAAGATAGATACAAGGTGTAGAAAAACATGTATTTAAACTCTGCAACGTTTTCAGCTTGGTAAACTTCCAAAATTTTTAAAAATTATAATATTCATCCGTTAAATTGAAAATAATAGTCATAATAAAACAAAGTCTCTATAGATTGTTGCAGTATATTTTGTTTCTTCAAAACATAAGTTTAATAATATATACATTGTTGTAGAAATAAGTAACTCATTATCATTCATTTCATGTTTAAGAAACATACTATTAAACAATTGTCAAATTGACATATCAAATCATGATAAAAAAAAATTGAAAAATAGTCATTGGAAAGATAACACAATTCTTCACAAGTTTTGTTTTTACTGTAAAGTGAAATTCTAAATAAAAATAATACTTTTATATGTCGGAAGTTGAATAACTTTTGAAAATACAGTTTTTGTTCTCATAAACAAGCAAAAGTGTAACCCACCTTCATGATTTCACCCTAAACTTTTGATTTTGATTATGAGGCATTATGGGCTGATGACATGTTGTTTTACTGCATTGACATAGACAGGAGGTATTGATTCGGTTTTACTGAGTGTGCAGGATTTTGGACCTAGAGTATGCAGAGGCATTGATGGAACCCCTTAGACTCCAGATCGAGTCGGATAGTTAACCATTGGGGTTTGATTGTTTTATATGTGATATTAGTGCATATGATTAGATGATATGATTATGGATATATTGCTGACATGATTCATTGATGATGCAGGCTGACGATAGCTTGCCGAGCAGACTCACATGTGGAGTAGAGGGGTCACACATGACTACCAGAGATGTTGAGGGAGAGGTGTGGACAACAACCCTGCCACATCCTACTAGCACTCCCGCTGTGGCTCGAACTGTAGGTCAACATTTACCTAGCTCGAGAGGACCCACGATTCCCTGAGGGTAGACTATGAAAGTCGCTCATGATGATTCTAAGGGGCGTGCAATAAGGCGGGGACCTTATTCCTTAGAGGCCCTTAGTCTCCCACAAGTTCACCTGGTGGGGTATTGACTCCAGATGTTTTTCATGTCGAACAAGTCAGACAAGAGGTGAGTGGCACCCTTGGAGCATGTGGTGCATCCTGAAGGGCACGTCGCGCAAAAAAAATGGAAAGAGGCGAGTGGCACCGTTGGAGCACGTAGTGCATCCTAAAGGGCACGTCGCGTAAGGGAAACAAATGAGGCGAATGGAACCCTTGGAAAACCTAGTTCATCCTGAAGGGCACGTTACGTTGTTAATGATAAATGAGTTAACCTAGATGGTTTTAAGATCAATAACGTGATAAGAATTTTTAAAACAATTTCCCTAATAAATTGTCGCCCAACACGAAAATTAATGTCTAAGTCTAAATTATACTGGTGGTAGAATTTTTCTATCCTTTTAAATATATATATATATATATAATAAATAATGAAGATAATCTTCATTAATCTTTTAACAAGAAGGGAGTAAGCAATTTAATTGATTCATACAAATCTGTAAGGATAAAAAAAAAGGGGGGGGAGGAAATAATTGTTTTATTATATTATGATAATTTAAAATTTATTAATTAAAAAGGGAAAAGGGAAAAAGTTAATTTCTACACCTCCCAAATTGAGTTCTAAATGAAAAGGGGAAAGAGGGAAATCTAAACTAATTAGGAAAATAGAAAAAGAGGGAAACATAAAAAGAAAAGGGAAACACAAGGGAAAAAGTAGAAAGTCAAACTTAGTAAGGTATTTAGCATTTAAGAGCCTTCTAAATTAACTCAACTAGTAAATTGGTAATGGGGAAGGTCATTAAAACTTGTAAGGGAATTTGGGGACACCTAAGAGCGATTCTAGGAGTGACTCTAGGTGGGTGAACAAAATGAGGGTAATTAATTAATTAAAGAATTTAGTTTTTGGAGGAATGAAAGGGATGGGTGACACATGTAGGGGGAGGATTAAATTGAATTAAGTGTCTAAAAATTAATTTCAAAGAGTTTATGGGAAATTTTTTAACTTTGAAACTCTATATAATGGAGGGAGGAGAAGGATGATGGATCTCTTCTATTTTGTGTAACGTTACACTGTAGAAATCTATACTTGACTGACTTAGCTTGTGGGAGTTGGGATACCCATCTCGGTGAGGAGTGGTAGCTTAGCTTTGTGAGGCGAGCTAGGATCTATTTGATTCTCTGGTTAGTATGCATGGCCCTTTTGCGGTTCAGGGGGCTAAGGGGGAAGAAGAGCACCCCTAGCGTTGGTTGGGAGGTATCAATGAAGTCTCATCGGTTGGAAAGAGGGAGTTGCATGGAGTGCACAGGACATCAACTCAGAGCGGGTGATCAGGCAATGGTATTCTTTCTTTATTTTTGTATGGTAGATTGTAGTAGGATTCATGCTTTGGATATGCATGTTTAATTTGGTAAGTAAATTGATTGTCTTAGCGTTCTAGTTGATGACTGAATTTTTCCATAGCCTATATCTCGATGATTGATTGAATCCCATGGCCTTCGATTCACAACATGTATTGACCTCCCTATGGTGTATTGATTTGTGAATATTGTGGTTGTTTTTCCTTTCATCCCTAGATCATCATTCTGCACCTGAGAAGTCAGCCAGAAGCATGATCTACAGTCATCACTTCGACGTTAATAGACCTATGGATCTCAATGCCTTGATTTTCTGTGCGTGGATGATGAGCAAAGGAGGCTCCTATCATCCGTCTACCTCTGTGGTTTGTCCTTGGTTTATTGTTGTCTTGTGCCTTCTAGCAAAAGTAACTTTGTGTTTTTACCTATTGCTGGAAACTTAAATGTGCGTTATGATCCCTCCCTGCACTTAACTCTACGTTTATTTTTATTGATGGAAATTATCCTCTGCGATTGATTGATTTTTTATGTGATTTGACTCTGTGACTTCTTGGCATACTTTTGTCGCGTCTTCTGGTTTGGCTGTGCATTATGTGTTCACAACCTTTTATTTCTGGGCGTTTTTCTTAGCATGTTACACAGAATTCCCTGTATAAATGAATGGTTTTACCACTATTAGACATAGAGTGATAAGAGGCAACAAATGTATGACCGACAATGTTCTTTAAGAGACCCTGGATTTGGTATGGCTGAAATTTTTATTTATTCCTTAGCTGCAATTTCATAATCATTTGACCGCGATTCCTCATATACTGACGACATTGAGGTCGACGATCCCCTTTTACATTTTATACCTATGTGAATTAACATATGAGTGATTTCTTAATGAACAATTTATATCTGTGCGATTTCATAATTGATCAATTTATACCTGTGTGACTTCATAATTTAGCGATTTTATTACTTGTGAAACTTCATGAGTGAGCGTTTAATTGAGGAGCAATTTGATAGTTTAGGTACAACATTTTCTTTTTTTTTAATGACGGAAAATATGATTGTCCTCTGCTGTGACCCTGTACACATTTTCCCCTTAACTGTGACTGTGTTGTGGCTGGAATGACCATTGTTGATATTAAAAAGAATAATTGACTTTGTTGGAATGACCACTGATTTGATATTTAAAACGAATGACTGAGTTTCTTTAAACACCCACGGATTGATGTTAAAACGCTTGACTGAATTTGTTGTTATACGCCAACGAAATTGATGTTAAAACTATTGACTAAAATTGCGGTGACGCCCACAAATTTGTTGTTAAAATTGATGACTGTGCAGCTACCTTAATTGACCACGATTTTCCCTTTAAAAATGTGACTGAATTTGTAGTAAATGACCACGATTTTGCCTTGGATTTGATGACTTCGTTTTTCCATTCATTCACCCCCCCAAATTGCCTTTAATTGTGGATTGTGTTTGCAGTCGAATGGCCACAAGTTTCCTAATTTGCTGACAACACCTTTAACCTGTAAATGACCTCAGTTCTAGACAGCCAACTAAATGCTTTGGCGTTATGCCCTGAGTTTTTACCTTTACTTGGCAGTGAATCTTATTAAAGGCATATGGAAGTAAACCTAATTCAGTGCATGGCCTTGGTCTCTCATTTAATGTATATGGCTTTATGGCATTAACACTTCTTAGCCGATTCCTTTAATGTTTGTAGACAACTATCACTTGGTACAATTAGTAAAGATAGACATATGCAATAACTTATTGAGCTAATAAATGTTTCATTGTTGCTTTCTTCCTTGATGTAGTTAGTGTTATTAATGCTTTATTAATTGTTAGGTTAATTGTCATGTTAAATGTCTTGTTATTTTCTTTATTAATTGTTATAATGGTAGCATTCTACTTTAAGATTGTTACTATTTTTATTAAGTTAATGGCTAGTTGGTTGGAGATTTTGAATTAATATAGGATTGACCATTTAGGTTGTGTTAATGATTAAAATTTGATTGGTGAGTAAAGACTCAATTGCAATTTTTGACTTGCTGAAATGAATTATAATTGAGGTTAGATGGCATTTATAATTATAGTTTTAGTATTGATTACTTAGAGTTGCAAGATTGATTGTATTAACGTTATTTAGTGGGTGCATTATTGACTAATTGTAACTTGATGTGCCCCGTTTAGAATGGAACCAATGTTAAAATACATTGTAATCATGGACTGGTTAGACTCAGTGATTGGTTGGTTCGGGGACGATGTCGTGTATGGGATGGCGTCACCCCTTGTCTTTGTTCTCTTATGTCTCGTCGACATTTTGTGTGGGGTGTAGGTATAGTCTCCCAGTCAGTGTTTGACTCCTAGTGCGTCGGCTTTTTCTAGAGTCCTTGGTCCGGATAGCTTATGTTTGCACCAAAGTATTGACGCGTGTATCACCTGGGAATGACATGATTCCTAATGTGGGGATCATGGTGCACCCTGTGGGATAGAGGCGAACGAGATATTGTCTGGAATCGGTGTGTTCTATGTGAGTGATGTTGGGCGTTGCAAGTTCCTTTGGCGCATGGGTTGAACGCCTTCAGGCGTTGGGTTCGCGCACCTTGAGGTTATCATCTTGTTCGTCTAGGTCGTTGTGTCGGGATGGGTTGTTGTCCCTTATCTTGTACATGTGGTCATGTTTGTGTCGGGCAGGTAGTCGTTCCTCCTTGTTATTCTGTGTATATTTTTCCTAGTCACCCTTGTGCCTGTGCGTGGTGTCATAGTTGCACGTTTCTTGTGTTGCATGCTTCTGTTCATCGTCTGTGTTTTGGTCAAACTGTTGTCGTCGTTTCCTTCTTGCCTTATAAACAAAAAGAAAAATTGCACTTCTACTTCGCTTGTAGTCGTAACGAAGGGGTCGTTACATTCCATGCCCATAATTTGTTTTGCTACTCCTTGATCCCTGATCGGAATTGTCCTGTCCACCTAAGTCATTTTCTTGTTGATTTTATCCATGCTTCGTCTTTCATCGAGCATATCATCAACAAATAACATCAATACTATGAATGTACTATAAATTGTATAGTCATTCCTACCCTTTGAAAAATTCTGACTCACTATGAAGGATTCAAACTTCTTGAATATTTTCCTGGGTACCAATAGGCCATACAATGAATTACCTAACATGCAAACAAATTTACCATTGCCATCTTGAATCAACCCTTTTGGTTGTTCCAAAAATACCATATCTCTATCAATCATGACCTTGTGAGAAGTAGGATCTCACACACAACATCCCTTTATACCATCATCATAACTTGTAGAGATATAAAACAAGCAGGAATTCAGAAACAAAGATTTTAAGTCTAGAAATGCTTTACCGCTTACCGGTACCTGCAATTCTTTCTTACTCTTATGACCTTGATGCTTCTTCCATAAACATGAAGATACATATGTCACTTCATATGCCACTTCAGTACTCCCTTCCAGCTTATAAAGCTTATCAATCTTTGTTGCCTTCATCACTACTAAATTCCATTTCAACAATGTGAGAGCTCCACCTTGACATGTATACTTATATCCATAAGAATCCAACAGTCCTAATGAAATCAAATTTGATTTAAGCTAAGGTACATATCTAATATCCATTAATTCCCTAATAATACCATTGAACATCCTGATTCTAATACTGCCAACCCCAACAGTTTTACAGGGAATACCATTTCCCATAAACACTACACCCTCATCAACAGATTGGTAAGAAATGAACCAATTTCTATGTGAGCACATGTGGTGGGAGGCACCTGAATGTAACTCTCATTCATCTTGATATTGTACATTACTAGAAAAGGATAAAACTTGATCAATCATACCTGAATTTGTTACAACCAAATTTTCTTCCTTTGTAGAGTTTTCCTCAGATTCCTTTCTCTTCCAGCAATCTTTCTTGAGATGTCCTGTTTTTCCACGATGCCAACATTTTTATTTACCCTTTTTGTGTCTTGACTTAGATCCGAAAGAACTTCTCTCGTTCTTTTCTATGGTTCGACCTCTGATCAACATCGCCTCTGAAGTTGAGGTTTCTTTACTCGATTTTCACCTCATCTTCTCAGCCAACAAAGCTCCCACAACAGAGTCATAATCTAAAACATCTGCTGAGATAAAGCTAAAAGAGGTGACTAGATTATCCCAAGACTCAAGCAATGAACACAATAGTGTAATAGCCTTATCCTCATCTTCGAATTTAACTTCCATACTACTCAATTGAACTATGAGGGTATTGAACGTATTTAAATGGTCAACAACTTTTGTACCTTCCTTCATTCGCAAACTGTACAATTGTCTCTTCAAGTAGATTATGTTTGTCAAGGACTTCGTCATATATAGACATTCCAACTTGTTCCATAAGCCTGATGTTGTATCCTCTCCTACGATATTAAACAAAACCTCATCCGTCAGACATAAATGAATGGTGCTAAGACCTTTCGCATCCATATCTTCCCATTCCCATTCTGTCATGGTTGCTAGTTTCTTTGACTTGCCTGCCAATGCTTTTTGAAACCCTTAATGCACCATGGTTGTTGGTTTCTTTGACTTGCCTGCCAATGCTTTTTGCAACCCTTAATGCACCAGTAAATCCCGCATCTTGAGCTTCCAGAGCTCAAAGTTGTTTTTACCGCTGAACTTTTCAACTTCAAAATTCGAACTCTACATCTTAGCCATTAACACAAAACATCTCCCAATGTCAAAGTCACTACTTATAATAACCAAGGTCTTTAAAAAATAAATGTGGAAAAAAAGATGGTATAAACACCACAAAGTTTAATAAAAAATCATTTTTACCAACCTCTCCCTTTTTTTTTGTAAGTAAGAAAAATATATATTAGGAGCCTCCTAGAGACAGAGTGTTATGAGATAGTACAGAGAAATCCAAGCTGAAGTACAAGACTTCCCCAACAGAGGGGAAACCAGTCCTTGTACCCAAGCAGTTTGAAAACTTAGCAGAACTATTGTCTAGCGTTTGAAACCGAAATTACATCGATATCACCGAGATACTGGTGAGAAAGGATAATTCTCAAAAAGAGACTAACCATCTATGATACGACAAAACAAAACTAAACAAGCTAGACACCTGGCTGAGCTGCCCAGTTGCACTCCTGTTCCACTTCGTCCATAGCCTCGACAGTGCTTTCTTGATTTGCATCTGTCACTGCCTCCGGAGCTGCTCGTGGTGCTGTGTCTAGCGCAGTATCTGTCACTTCGTCCTTCGCCTCGACCGGCTCCTCCATTGGAGCATCCTCATCCGAGCTAGAGATAAGTGAGCTCTGCAGAGAGGAGAGAGTCCGAAGAAAAAGGTCCACCTTGGCTCCGGTTTCCTGTAGCTGAAAATTTAAATCGTCCACTTCCTGGCGAATATCAAAAACTAGATCATAGAGGCAAATATCAAAAACTAGATCATAGAGGGACGCCATGCTATCCCACAGCTGAACATTGGTGAAGGGGCCGCGGGGAAGAGGCCCAGCCCCGTGAGAAGCATGTTGAGAGTGGGAGTCTGGGTCGGACGTCGAGACGGAAGGACTGCGGGCATGAAGCAGAGGGGGGCTGGATAGTCTGGGCGTCAAAGCTCTGCTAGTAGAGTGCGAAAATATCCTGCCACGAGAGTAAGCTGAGAGATGTTCAGGGTGGCGCTGGGAGGAGGAGGTAATGGAGGGTGAATCGGAAGGGGAGACTGAGGGGCGTCGAGGCTTCCAGGGCGAGCCCCGTCGCGGTCTGCCCCTTGGACGAGTCATGGTCCGGTCCACACTACGAACAGATACTGTCCCGAACGCAGAACGAGGACGAAGTGTCAAGGAATAAGCAACGCTGAGCTCAGGCTCGGAAGCACTTAGAACACGCTCACACCATTACCATTGCAGAGCAAGCTCTGCGGGAGGTTGACAATAACAAATACGCATGACTGCCATCCAAGCCATATCAAAAAAACCGGAGGCGAGGGACGCCTGAATTAAAGCTTGCATTAATGCTCAAGTGCGTCGAGTTGAAGGTTAAATAAATTAGGAGGAGGGTGGCATGGGCCCTTCACGTGCCCCCGTGTCCTGGTGGCTATTGCCCACACCCGTCGATCGCCAGGTAACACGCACTATCACCCCATCCGGGGATTTACCAACCTCTCCTTTAATCTAAAATAAAAAACACTTTTAAAACATCCACATTTTAAATATTATATTTAATCCCAAATATAATAAACCTTTACTCATTTAAAAAACCTTTACTTAGTCATTTTACTCCATAAAAGAAAAACTTTTTACTTTCACTCAGTTGACTCTTGACACTTAAACTTCTCCACCTTTTATGCATACAATATAATATATAAAAAATAAACCTTCATACCTTAAATTCGCACCATGCCTTAAATTTATTTAAGGCCATAAAAAAACATGCCAATAAATTTAAGAGGATAGTGAGTTTACCTCACTCAACACTTGGACTGTGGAAATTCAAAAAATTTACTCACTCTTCTATAAATTGACGCACCCTCACTTATAAGGTTCTTTCAACAATTTAAAGCTCTTTCAATTAGTTCTGATTATGATAATTAATAATTATACATATAGGATTTCAGGTGGTTCACCCAAACGTCGGTTTATGTTTATCAAGTATAGGCATCGGTTGTCTTATTATTCCGATTATGGAGATTACATCAAATTTGCAAGTTTCTCATACATCCAGTCTCTCAAAGTCGTTTTTGCCTCTACTGGTTACATGTATTTATATACATTTACAAGAAACTGAATAATAAATCCAATCCCTATCCATATTCTAACTTGGTTTATTTGGTTGTAACCAATCGAGAATAATAGGATCCATATCCATCATTGGAGGAATTGGTTATCACCAAATCCTAACAGTTATCAAATTCGGCCGAATTAAGGAGAAGAATTCGAAAATTCGACAGTTTGATTCGATTTGGCTAATAATACATCAAAATCAAGGAATTGGTTGATCGAGAAATTCATTGTCACCAAATCCCAACAGTTATCAAATAGCCGAATTAAACCGAAAAATTCGACAGTTCGATTCGATTCGGCTAATAATACATCAAAATCGAGGATTTGGTTGTCACCCAATCCCAATAGTTATCAAACTCGGCCGAATTAAGCTGAAGAATTCGAAAATTCGACAGTTCGATTCGATTCGGCTAATAATACATCAAAATCGATTACGGGTATAATAGTTTAGTTCAGGTGTGATCGATGTTATACATAAATCTTCCTCGTGGTCACCGGTTCGTTCTTTCAACTCCAGTGATCGATGTTATACATAAATCTTCCTCGTGGTTACCGGTTCCTTCTTTCAACTCCAGTCAGGGATAAATCTGAGGGCCACGAACGACTTGCTTGCAACTACTGACTGACTTATAAGCTGGCAAGGCCCCGTTAGGCCTCGGCGATCAATCTCCCTTGCACAGGTGTTGCAGTTGTGAAAAAAAACCCGACTTCGGTGTTCTACACGACATAGGGGTGGCATGCTGGGGGAGATTCTCCGCGCATAAGACGGAAGCCCGGTTGGTTTACGTGCGTCTCCTTTACATGCGTCTGGTTTACATGCATTTTTGGAATAACTTCAGGAGCTTTACTTCTCATATGGTTCTTAATTTATAGACGACCATAAGCGTATTGAATTAAGAAAGAAAATTCCATTCCTTTTGGATATAGCTTTGTCTTTATAGGGCATCACACGATTGCTGATTTTGAAAACATATTCATATTCAATTCCATTTGTTAAGAACAGGTAACTACAACATTTTTCATTTAGAAGACCTCTTTTTAG
>ML779417.1:104845-133299 GCA_009831015.1 Picea engelmannii
CTATGAAAAAGTTCTAAGCTTCATTAACACAAATTATTGATTAACATTGCCACTTTTAACTTGCAGGCAACACCATGGCTGACAGACGTTTAGAGTTCGGAGGCACAGCACAGGGTTTCGGGCGAGCGTTTTGAGTGGCTGGGCTAGTTGAATATGAAAAATTTATAATGGAATAACAGTGATAAAAATAAACTAATTAATGTTGTCATATATATGTTTCTTGAAAGAGTGTGTCACCTTTGTGATACTAAGAAGGTTGAAGATGAAAAGCAGTTTCTCTTAGATTGTCCAGCCTATATCCATATTAGATCTCATTTTCAAAATATTTATCACACTATCAACCTTCCTATCCTCTTAACTCAACAAAAGTATGGTGATCTTGGAAAGCTTCTCTTAATTCTTTTCGAGCACAAAAACCAAATTCTAAAGAATCACAAGTAATCACTTACCGTCTTAGGGTCCCATAGACCAATTAGGTCTTAGTTGACCTTAATCATCATCATATATATAGTTTTAGGCTAAACGTTTTAAGTTTTTTGGATATTTTTTGGACATATTTTCTTGAAATTCGATCACAAATTATTGTATCTGTAAATTTGAAAATTTGAATGGTTAAATATGTACAATCCAAACGCTTCAAAGTTTTTTCATCGAACTTAATTCATTTCTTCATTTATATAATGATACATATTTTATATTATATAATATTACTTTTTTCAATTTCAAATATATATAAAAACTATATATATCCAACCTATACAATATTATTGACTTGATCCGAAAGATGGATATCTCCCACTCTGCATCAAACATCAATAATTTACTCTGGTCAGATACTTTCAAGTTTGTCCAATTCAATAACTAAACCATTCTTCGCTTGTTTCATCTCGGCCAAAAAATTCTACTTCCAGTTCGCTAAATTCTCAAGTATGGAAAATCTCATGATGTAATGTCGTAATTTAAAGTAAGTTCATTGTGAAAAACTCTTAGCCGATTTGTTCCACACGAAAACCTAATTCACTGTGTTATGCTGTCAAGTTTAATAAATACTCCATGGCAAGTTTGTGGACTTGGAGAAGCGATTAGTTACATTTAAATTAGTAGTCAAAAGTAGATTAAAAATATTCGTGGAGTAAATCTTACTAGATAACTCCTTAAAAAACATTTAAATTAAGGAAATAATTTCACTTAATTCAATAAAATAATTTCTTGCAAGTTTATTAATAAAAAAAATTAATTGTTAGCAACAATGTTAACCATTAAAAAACACTCTAAAATATAAGGAATTTAACTGTAAACTCAAAAGCACAAATATAGTCATGTTTTTAGCTTTTTCTAGCATACCCAAAAGGCCATTTACACCAAATTAACAAGCTGGAAATTGATTTTAACTACTGAAATAGAATTATGCCTTATGGAATGTAATATATGGAATGTAATATATAGTAATGAAAATTCTAAATTTTGTATATAAATAATTACCATACATGTTGCATTCTTGAGTCGATCTTAATTTCCAGCTTTGAATCTTCACAAAATAAACACACATTTCTAATTTATAGTAGCACAGCAACAATAAATATTAGATTACTTATTTGTTATGGGATTTTTACTTAGCTAAATAGTTCAATGAGAGATTTTTCCTCATAGACGTAGGCACCATGTTGATTAGGTGCTATTCTCGTGCAAAACTATGAAACAACAAGGGAAAAATTTCTACCTATTGCTATGGTTTTTGTCCCTCAGCCCAAAAAATAACTATTACAATTAGGGAATTACCTTTCAACCAATTATTTCTATAATAGTCTCACTCTACATCGTCTCTTTCACTCACCATCCTATCTTTCCCTTTCAACATTGTACAACACAATGAGTGGGACACAACACAATGAGTGGGACACCTGGACTATTAAATGGCCCCTTAAACTATCTCACTTCCCTCCAATACTCTCACATAGGTTTTCCAGGAAATCTTTAATGTTAGGAGCTAGGGAATCTTGACTGCGTCAATTACCCTTATACACATCCATGGTTTCTTCATACTTACATAGAAACAAAAACTAAGGTAGCACCCCTTGACAGTATGCAATTTCAACATCAATATATCAACTTACTTATCCCTTGGTTCAGTCATGAGAGAGTGGATCAAATGGTATAATTCCCAATGGTTTCCTCCAAGAGCTTGCATGAACTCCTCACTTGCATGAGAAATATGTGTCCCCCCATAAGACACTCGAGACAAAATATTGAAGGTTTTGAGATTCAACAGGAAGATCCTAGTGAAAATTATGCACATACACTAGGATGGAGCCTCACGCTATTTGTAGGTGGAAGTCTATTTTTAGATGATGAGCAAATTCTATTTATAGATGATGTCTATTGATAGATGGTGAGCGATATCTATTTATAGATGTATGTCGACTATTGTTATTCCTTAATAATAGTTGGACAATAAATATTAGTCTATTCCCAATGAGCACATGGAAATAATTAGCTGAAGTGGAAAATCAGTTAGCTATAGGAAATTCAAGTTCAAAGGTTGACTGGTGGGACATGCAAGTAGAATTAGTTGTAACTGAGTGATTCGAAGTTGTAACAGAGTTGGATGTGTAGTTATGTGAGTTGTGAAGTAGTTTAACTCGGTTAAGTGAGTTAAGCTCAATTGTACTAGTTGTAACTGAACTTACACTAGTGAGAGATCAATGAATTAATTATTAATTAATTCACAATCAATGATCTCACATGCAACTGAAGGTTTACCATTGTTAACTACATGCATGTCAGATCCAGTGGAGACCCGATTGAGATAACAGGTGAAAGGGACAGTTTGACTATCAGTTTCGACATTAGTGAGTGCACTCATGCAACCACACACACAGTGGATGTGCGTAGCCTAGGAAAGAGGAATTCAATTCATGGCAGGGATTTCCATTAGCAGGGATTTGCGCAGAGGAGGCAAGTTGTCTCGAAGGAGTAAATTGGCACATGAATTTGTCAATTTTTGTATGACAGTGTGAGACGATTGTATATTGTACTTAGAGCTCTTGGATTAGAGTTTTGTATGAGATTGTTTCATGATTCATGATATATACATAATATATGATAGTGGGGTTTTTAGCTTTATGCTTTTTCGATAAAACATCTGTGTTATGTGTGATTGATCTTTCTTCTTGATATTGCAATTGGCAATCGTGTTTTAAATTCCACAAGAATAATAGTAGAAGTGATTATGTATTTAACAGTGTCATATGATTGTTATATCATGAGAATCCAGGCAATACATAATTTGTATTAAAGAATTTACACGGTATAAGAGCACAGGAAATTGCAGAAGCTGAGTTTGTGATTTGATAGAATTCGAATTTATAGAAAGAATTTCTTGGTGCTTTAGTTGATTCAAGATCGAAATGGATTTCAATGGCTTGAGGTTAGAGTATGCACTCGAGTGCAAATTGAACTACATTTTTTGGAAGGACAAGATGGAGGAAGTACTCAAAGACAATAGCTTGAAGGAATTCATTGACAAAGATGTTCCTAAGCCAAATTTTGCAGACGCTGCAAATCGTGATGCATGGAAAAAGAAAGTGGAAAAGGAAAGAGGGATCCTGTTGGAGGGAGTACGAGACCACATTGTCTCAAACCTCCATGCGAAATCCACACCATATGAGATCTGGAAGATTTTGACGGATCTATTCGAAAACAACAACGACCATAGGAAATTGGCATTCAAAGACAAACTCAAGAAGATCAAGATGGAGAAGGGTGACTCCATTGCAAAATATCTCACGGAGTGTGGGAATAACAGTCACTGATGATGATTTGGTGAGCTTGGCTCTCCTAGGACTTCCCAAAAATTGTCACAGTTATCAAGAGTCTATCAATGGAAGGAAAACATTGCCAGATTGGGAACGACTATGGTCGAATTTGGTGCAGGAGGAGTTCAGGTAGAACACCAGAGATGGATTTTCATCAAAGCACGATGATGAAGAGGATTGTTCTTTGTCTTCCAAGGAAAGGAAAGGGAAGGGGAATAAATTCCATTCAAAATCCAAGTCTAAATGAAAGAAGATGGATTTGTCCAAAGTGAAGTGTTTTTACTGTCATGAACATGGGCATCTCACTACTAACTGTCCGCGGAAGAAGAAGAGCAAGAAGGTTATTGGAGCTGTAACTGGTGAGGAACTTCCCTCGCAATTTGAACTTGAGTTATCCTTGATCGCATGCATGGTGTCAAGTGCATTGGGATCGGTGTGGTATTTGGATAGTGGTGCTTCCTTCCACATGACGGGAGATAAGGATTTTTTAGTGACTTGGAGGAGAAAGATCTCAAAATGCATATTGAGATGGGTGACGATGGATGATACAGTGCAACTGGAATTGGTACCATTACCTTTCAGAGGGATTCAGGTAAACCATTTCAATTGAAATATGTTATGCATTTTCCAGGTCTAAAGAAAAACTTGGTCTCAGTCACAATGTTGGAGGACATAGGCTATGATGTTTTTTTCAGTGATGGAAAAAGATTCATGCGACATAAAACAATCGGTCAAGTCAAGAAGATAGGGATTCGAGTTAAGAATATCTACAAGCTAGAGGTAGATGGCTACATTGTTGTTAGCATCGGAAGTCACTCCTGGATTGCTTGCAGGAGCAGAGCCTGACACCCATCAGTTTAATGTCACGATTTTTTTATAAAGGGGTGATCAAATGGAGATAAAGACTCGAGGAGATATCACTCTAACTCAGGAGATGGGTCTGGTGCATAAGTAACAAAGGAAGTCTTGATCTAACTTCAGCGAGTGGGTTGATTTGAAGGTGACCAGGTGGAAGACTTGATAAGAAGAGTGAACAAACGGCTTTGGGCAACATGCTTACAACAGTTTGCAGAAGAAAGATTCTGAATACAAGATCTTCTTGGTTCAGGGTCTCAAGAAACCGAAGGGGACTTGACTGGATCCTCCAATTCCAAGTCACTCAGCATCAAGAAAATCATGAGAACTGATTAGAAACATCATAACTGATACAGTGATCCTATCCAACATCATCCTATAACAGCTATAGCTCGACTGGATCCTCCAATTCTGAGCGGTTCTAACACAGTGCAACAAATATGTAAAAGAAACTGGCATTCATCAGGCAAGAAGTCGCAAGAGTTCGTACATAACCAGAGTATCAGTGCTTCATTAAAGATTTAGAACCGGGAGCTCTTGCTCAACCATCGATAGATACAAAAATGGCAAAAATGCCTTCATATACTCAGAACAACAATAGCAACATAATCGAGACGTTGCATTGAAATCTTTGCGTCTGCATGGCTTCTGACAGTCAACACCTACTGTCTCTGAATGATCGTGCAACTTATGGCAAACGCGATCGAACTCGTGACAGTTCCAGCGGTGAATCGACGTTCCTTTAATTCGTTGTCGGGTCTTCCCATTATGGTGGAGCTGATGTATAACCACCACCAACTACCTCAATAACTGCTTTATGGGGATTGAGGACGACCCGACCAACTCAACGCTTTTGGGACGTGGAAGGCCTCTTGTTCTGCCACCTGGATTAACTGAACTGCCTGATGAAAAGGCATGCTAGCCAACGCGAAGGATGGGGCACATAATAGGAGTGGTGGCACCAACAACATGAGGGCGTGGTATGAAGTGGCGAGGCATGAGAGGGATGACAGAGGAAAACTCATGGCGGAAGACAACAAGAGGAGGGGGTAGGAGATGAGATATGATGGGTCTGCTTTTAGTGAGAGACTGACGTGGAAAAGAGCGGGACACATGGCAGTCGATGAGTTGATGGTGAGATGGGATAAGGACCACGCAGACCAGGAGGGGGGGAGATGGAAAGGTATCGAAGGATGAGGAAGGGGCTAAAGGGCGCGAGCCTCATCGCACGACCAGGAAGAGAAAAAATGGCACTGAAGATTACATGACGGGGAAGGGGGCCCATGCTGGTTAAGAATAGAGCAGCCGAGGAGGATGGGATCTTCTAAGCGTCGTTGATCCTGGCGCGTTGATCTAAGCCGTCGGGAAGATGCGTGCCCAATTCCGGCCCCCCTCCTCCGCTTAAAGGTAGAAAGGCGGGGGGGGTCCAGAATCGCTTTTCATGCCGTTGATCCAGGCGCTTTGATCTCAACCATTGAAGAGGTGCACCCCGGATTCTGGACCCCCCCCTTCCACTTAAAGGTAGAAAGGTGGAGTGGCTCCGAAATCCCATGTACGTCGTTGATCTGGGCACGCAGATGCCTACCGTCTAGAACCGTTTGCTTCTTACCACGGGCACATTTTGCGTCTGGAACTTAGGACAAGTGGGTTTTTAACCCATTCTTTGCATTCTGGCCCCCTTACAAGAAATATCGCTAACATTTGGCTCCATGGGGGATGGAGTCGTCCCTGTGATGCTCTAAGAACACCTTTTGCAGATTCAGTGCCTTGTTGTTGGGCTAAGGAGTCATTTATTAAACTAAAAACAAAAACAATATTTAAAAAAACAAAAGAGCCAACTACAACTCACAAAAAACATTTTTTCAAGAAATGCCCATTTACTGGGCCACTAAAAACTTCTTTGCCTTCCAGATCCTGCAACCCGTAAGTGTTGTTTGAAAATACTTCAAGGGTATTGAAAGGCCCCAACCAGAGGGCATCAAACTTACTGTGCTTGCCCCTGTCCTGCCTGGGTGCGTCCCATTTGAGTACCAGATCACCCTGCTCGAATTCTTTCTTTCTACTCTTCCTGTCAAAAGCCTGCTTGATCTTCTGCTGATGGTCGTAGGCCCTGTCCAAGACTTTTTCTCTGATATGCTGCACTTCCACCATCTGATGAATCCTTCTGACCACATGGTTAGGTTCTCCTTCAAAGTCTTGAAGGAAATTTGCCACAGATAAGGCGAGTTGAGTGGGGAAAACGACCTCTATTCCGTAAACAAGTTGGAAAGGTGAGATGCCCAGGGATTTCTTTGTTGTTACCTGATCAGCCCAAAGAGCAAATTTTTTTCTTTGAATCCCAGGCCCTTTTATTATCTTCCAATAATTTCTTAATGATCTTGACCAGGATTTTATTGGAAGACTCTGCCATTCCATTCCCTTGAGGATAATATGGAGTAGAGTGAACCAGTGAAATCTCAAACTATTCACAAAACTTGATCAGAGGCTCAGACCTGAAGGGGGCGGCATTGTCAGTGACAATCCTGCTAGGGCAGCCAAATCTGGCTATGATGTCTTCCAGGAGGCTGATGATTACCTTGTGCGAAGTGATCCTGGTGGGGACAACTTCTATTCACTTGGTGAAATAGTCTGTCGTAGTGAGGATCCATCTTTGCTAGCCACTTGAGGGAGGATAAATTTCTCCAATGAAGTCCAATCCCCACTGCTGAAAGGGTGTTGAAACTACCACAGGCTTCAATGGCAGAGATTTAAGTTGCTTCTTCCCTGAAAACTTCTAGCATTTGATGCAAGCTCTGATCTCTCTGCAGACATCAAGAAATAAGGTGGGCCAGTAATACCCAACCCGAAGGATCTTGTGGGTTGTGGTCTTCCAAAAATGATGACCTCCGCAGAGACCGCTATGGAAATCGAATGTCACCTTTTGGGCTTGATGTGGGTCCAGACACCTTAGTAATACACCCAGAGGGTCTTTCCAATACAAGGCTTGGTTGATGAGGCAATATCTGAATGCTTTGAGCTTTAAAGCTCTGGCCTTACTTTTTCCCAATCCATCAGGGGGATTTAATTCTTGCAGAACATACAAGATATCTTTGTACCAGGGGCATGATGCTAGTGATAGGGTGCCTTGGAAATGCTTGTTGGATGGCTCAGCTTGCTCATTGATGAAGTTAATTCCCAAGGCCTTGCAATTGGATTCAGCCAACAACTTGGCCAAACTCTGCCCCTTTATCAACTTGGTGGGATTAATCTCTAGATCGAACTCTAGGATCTTGGCAATCCATTTACCTCTCCTCCCATCTATGTCACGTTGTATAAGAATGTCCTTCATAGAGTTTGAAGGGACATATGCAGTGATCTTTGAATGCAAGACATAGACTCTGAAAGCTTTGAGGGCTTTCACCAAGGCATAAGCCTGCTTTTCCATGATCTCGTACCGGATTTCTGCATCTCTCAATGCCTTGCTAAGGAAAGCAATAGGTTCCTCTCGCCCTTGATCATTTTTCTGTAATAAGACTATTGCTACTGTATCACAAGAAGAAAAAGAAAATATCAAGAAATCTTTGGAATAATCGGGACTGATTAGCACAGGTGCCTTGGTCAATGCCTTCTTTATTTGAACAAAAGATTCCCTGGGTTCAGCAGTCCATTTCACTTCATTCCCCTTCCTGAGCATGGTTGTGATGTGTTTCACCAGCTCAGCAAAATTTGAGACAAATCTCCTCAGAAAATTTATCTTTCCCAAAAAGGCCTGAACTTTCTTCTTAGATCTAGGAAGTGACAGGGTCTGAAGTGCTTCTACCCTGCTAGGGTCAATCCTTACTCCCTCTGCTGACACTATATGGCCTAATAGCTTCCCTTCATTCATGGTGAACAGAGATTTCTTGGGATTCAGGGAAAGCCCAAACCTGCGACACTTCGAAAAAACTCTTCTCAGGTGGCAACAATGTTCTCTATCAGACGCAGAGAAAATTGTTATGTCATCTAGGTAGATCACCACAAACTTATCTTTTTCCCCGATGAAGGCTATGTCCATGGCTCGCTGAAATGTTTCTCCTGCATTCATGAGTCCGAAAGGAATTTTGGCATACATGAATGTGCCCCAAGGAGTAGCGAAGTTCATTTTTTCCCTGTCCTCTGGCATGACTGATATTTGATTGTAACCAGAAAAGCCATCAATCACGGATATTCTAGATGCACCAGTGACCCTCTGCAATATGTGTTCCATGCTGGGAAAGGGATAATTGTCTTTCCTAGAGCTTCTATTCAGGTTCCTGAAATCAACACAGAGTCTGATTTCCCCACTTTTCTTTCTCACTGGGACCAAATTGGCTACCCACTCAGAATATCTCAAGGGGGCAATGATCTGGGCATCCAATAGCTTCTTTACCTCTTTCTCCATGACAGGTAGCAATATGGGATTTATCTGCCTCAGCTTCTGCTTGAATGGCTTAGCCTCATCTTTGAGTGGGATCTTATGCTCAATGACCGATGTGTCATACGTCTTGAGGTCTTTGTAGGTCAATGCAAACACATGAACAAACTCCTTCAGCAACTTAGTATATTCGGCCCTCTGCTCCTCGGTCAAACTCCTTGACAGCTTGACAAACTTAGGCTCCTCTGGTGTGCCTATGTTACACTCAGTTGTGTCAACATCATCACCTGAGACTCTCCCTTTTATTGCCACATCATTCCCATCAAATATTTTTTCCAATGGGACCAGTCCCCTCGGAATGTGGTTGCTAGGCAATTGAATAATGTCATGCTTTGCTATTTTACTCAGCAACTCACCCTCATTGAACCTTTCCTCAGAGACTGAATCTTGATCGATATGCAGCTCTGAAAACTCTTCGATAGTCTCCAAGAATTTCTTGATCTCAAGATCATCCTCAAACACCTTCCAATGCTTGACATTGTCAGGTATAGAGGGCCTGTATTTTACTTCTACATCGTACCTAAGCTTGGGCGGCAAGGGAACTTTGAAATTACTTGCTGTCGTAGCCAAGGAATCTGCCACTGTATTCTCTTCTCGTGGGATGAAAGAAATATTAAATGCTGAGAAGAAACTGTCAATCAGGTCCCATACCTCATTTCTGTAGTTCTTGAGTCGAGGATGTTTGGCCAAATAAGCGCTCCTGATATGTTGAACTACCAACTCGGCATCTCCAAAAATTACTACCTCTTGAATTCTCATTTCCCTTGCGGCTCTTAATCCTAGGATAAGAGCTTCATACTCTGCCACATTATTAGTGGTTTCGAATTCCAGCTTATATGACAGGGATATGGTCTCCTGAGCAGGTGACACAAAAACCACCCTAGCTCTAGTGCCTTCTCGGGAACAGGATCCATTGAAAAACATTTTCCAGATTGGGGTGATGGGGAGAGGAAGTTCAGGGGAAACAGTGGGCTTCTTTCTGAGTTTCAGAGGAGGCTCGGGGGTGTGGGTGAGCTGCAGTAAAATGGAGCCTAAATCAGTGTCCAAGGCATAGATGGGATGATTGGTAGGGTTGGCTTCATCACTGATTATGTAGGCCAGTTGGGCTTCCATGTACAGTCTTCTATGATCCCCTCCAAACACTAGAATAGTGGCATATGTGAGGTCCATCTGTAACGTTCCTCCAAGTCTCTTAATCGAAGACCTTGACAACAACATGCCAAACTTGGGGGGAACATCAGCTACCACAATATCCATGACCATACTCTTCATGGGCAACTGAAACAAAGAAACTACCAGGTCCTTGATGACTCCCAAACATTGCACCCTCCTGGAGTCAAAAGAGTAGAGGTCATGATAGGATCTGGTGACTTCTAACCCTATCTCTTCCATGACGGTTTTGGGCATGAGATTATGAGAGGCCCCTAAATCCATAAGGCAATTATGCATCACTTTATCATGTATGTTCATGGAAGTGTAGAAGGGAGGCGATGAGTCATCTCTGTCTTCTACCATGGGGCCTAGGACAACTGTTGGCCTTTCATCTTGAAGGTTTATGGAGTCTGTGGGAGGGTATGAGGCTTCAGACTGTAAAATCTCAGAGAAGCATTTTTTAAATTCCCCATGTTTAATTAGCTCGGTGAGGGGCACAAGGATCCTGATCTTTTGAATTTCATGCTCGAAATTGAAAGAAGATATGGGCTTTGGGATTTCTCTTATTTTAGGAACATGATTATGGACAAAGGGAGAGAGGGGTTGAGCCTTCTTACCTCTGTGAGCGTCTTCTACTTCATTAGCAGGTTTTTCTACTCTAGTGGACCACCCAGGAATATCAGGTGTTGTTGTTCTTTTATCGGACCTCAGGTTATACCTGCCTCGACCGCCGCTAGCCTTGTCTTCTTTGCTTAGCTCATTTAGCTGACTGTCCATGAGAGACTCCTCATATGTTGATCGAGTCAGATGAGGAAAAGGGGGAGTGTCTTCTAAGTATTGGATTTCAGGATCAAGCTCATCTGTTCCTCCTTCTTCCTCATCAACTATCAAATTGTTCTGAAAAGGGGCCTGAATTCTCTGGTCTTCTCTGTCTCTTCCCCTTTCTCTATGCATAGTCAGAGGAGAAATATTATTTGGCCTCCTGAAACCTCCTTTAACTTCGGTGTTCTGAGGGCCTTTGTACATTTCCTTCCTCTCCACCTTCAGTCTTTCCATCTCTTCAGACAGGAACTTCATCATCTTGGTCATTTCATCCACTTGAGTGTGGGGCAATGATGGGCCAGAAGTAGACGCTTCGGATTTTCCCTTTCTTCTATCTGCGTTAGCTATGTTCCTTAGTCTGTTAGCTGATAATATGTTGGATTCCACTCTATAGCCGCACCTTGCATTTGAGCTAAGGAAGTGGCTCTTCTTTCTCTCAATAAAAGGAAGAAATTAGGGTCAAATGCACCAGCATAGGAAATTTAGGTAAAGGCCTCTGAAGGTTTTATCTCAACAGGAATCTTATTATACATTTTATTGAATCTTTTGGAGAAGTCAGAGATAGACTCTCCTTCCATTTTCTTCAGAGACCCAAACTATGTCATATAATACATGAAGTCCTTCCTATCCCCCCACTGCCTCAGGAAAACACTATCCAGGGCTTCAATTCCAGCAATAGATCCGGGGGCCAATCCTCTAAACCATTTCCTCACATCGCCATCCAGGCTCTAGACGAAGACTCTCATCCAGACATCTTCATTTTCAATATTCAGGTTGTCTGCATAACTGTAGAAAGCAACCAAGTGCTCTTCTGCAATTATGTCCCCTTCTCCAGTGAACTTGGGCATATATTTCAAATAATCTCCAGCAGGGAGGGGATTCATAGGATGGGGTAGGATTAAAGGATAATATCTAGCGGCGAATATGGCGTCCATTATATTCAGAGGGGGATTAGCACCAACCATAGGAACAACAGGTGTGGGAGGACTGGAGGGTGGTGAGACTTGAAACGGAGAGAGAGGAGTCGAGATTACGGAGTGGAAGGGGGAATGCGGTGAATTCAGAGAACGGGTTGTTATACTCGGAGGCACATAAATCTCTCTTCCTCCAGTAACAGTAACAACAGGAGGAGGTGTGGTGAAACCCTGAGAAGGAAAAAATTCAGAGGTACTAGGCTTGAAACAGGGTACCACCTCTGGTGAGAAAGCAGTGACAAGGACTTCTCCTACTAATCCCAGGCCAGAAGGAGAAAAACCAGTAGGAACACTCCCAAAATTTAGACTGCGGGAAACCATGATGGGAGGTAATGTAACAGGATGAAACGAGGGGGGAGGGGTTTCTACTGAAACATGCAAATCATAAAAAATACATGTTTTAGTCGTAGAAGCACCGTTTCCCGAGGATTTACTCTTTCTGATAACCTTCTTTGGGTCTGCTTCAGATGGTGCTAACGACAGCTGTGGATTAGACCTCGTGTGTCTGCCTCTCGAAGCCATGGCCGAAAAGAATAGGTTATCCCCAGTGGAGTCGTCAAAATGGAGTCGCCAAGTGCACAGTACAAATCTTCAAGTTCTGATATCCAATGCACCTTCAGAATCAGCTAATCATTGTCATTCAATTCTGGGGAAAATATTCAACTTCGTCCCCGGCAACGGTGCCAGAAATGTTAGCTTCGGAAGTCACTCCTGGATTGCTTGCAGGAGCAGAGCCCGGCACCCATCAGTTTAATGTCATGATTTGTTTATAAAGGGGTGATCAAAT
Source organism: Picea engelmannii (assembly GCA_009831015.1). Taxonomy (NCBI): domain Eukaryota; kingdom Viridiplantae; phylum Streptophyta; class Pinopsida; order Pinales; family Pinaceae; genus Picea; species Picea engelmannii. The sequence goes on from ML779417.1 coordinate 117,683, forward strand.
GGAGATAAAGACTCGAGTAGATATCACTCTAACTCAGGAGCTGGGTCTGGTGCATAAGTAACAAAGGAGTTCTTGATCTAACTTCAGCCAGTGGGTTGATTTGAAGGTGACCAGGTGGAAGACTTGATAAGAAGAGTGAACAAACGACTTTGGGCAACAGGCTTACAACAGTTTGCAGAAAAAAGACTTTGAATACAAGATCTTCTTGGTTCAGGGTCTCAAGAAACCGAAGGGGACTTGACTGGATCCTCTAATTCCAAGTCACTCAGCGTCAAGAAAATCACGAGAACTGATTAGAAACATCATAACTGATACAGTGATCCTATCCAACATCATCCTATAACAGCTATAGCTCAACTGGATCCTCCAATTCCGAGCGGTTCTAACACAGTGCAACAAAGATGTAAAAGAAACTGGCATTCATCAGGCAAGAAATCTCAAGAGTTCGTACATAACCAGAGTATCAGTGCTTCATTAAAGATTTACAAATGGGAGCTCTTGCTCAACCATCGATAGATACAAAAATGGAGAAAACACCTTCATATACTCAGAACAACAATAACAACATAATCGAGACGTTGCATTGAAAGATTTGCGTCTGCATGGCTTCTGACAGTCAACACCTGCAGTCTCTGAATGATCGTGCAACTTATGGCAGACGCGATCGAACTCCTAACAGTTCCAGCGGCGAATCGACGTGCCTTTAATTCATTGTCGGGTTTTCCCATTATGGCGGAGCTGATGTCTAACCACCACCAACTACCTCAATAACTGCTTTATGGGGATTGAGGATGAGCCGGCCAATGCAATTCTTTTGGGACATGGAAGGCCTCATGTGCTGCCACTTGGATTAACTGAACTGCTCGATGAAAAGGCATGCTAGCCAGCGCGAAGGATAGGGCACATAATAGGAGTGGTGGCACCAACAACATGAGGGCGTGGTATGAAGTGGCGAGGCCTAAGAGGGATGACAGAGGAAAACTCATGGTGGAAGACAACAGGCGGAGGGGGTAGGAGACGAGATATGATGGGCATGCTTTTAGCGAGAGACTGACGTGGAAAAGAGCGGGACACATGGCAGTCGATGAGTGGATGGTGAGATGGGAGAAGGACCACGCGGACCAGGAGGGGGGCAGATGGACATATATCAAAGGATGAGGAAGGGGCTAAAGGGCGCGAGTCTCATCGCACAACCAGGAAGAGAACAGATGACACCGAAGATTACATGATGGGGAAGGGGGCCCACGCTGGTTAAGAACAGAGTAGCAGAGGAGGATGGTATCTTCTGAGCACCGTTGATCTGGGCGCGTTGATCTCAGTCGTCGGGAAGATGCGTGCCCGATTCTGGACCCCCCCCCTCCGATTAAAGGTAGAAAGGTGTGGGGGGGGGTCCAGAATCGCTTCGCGCACCGTTGATCCGTGCGCTTTGATCTCGACCATTGAAGAGGTGCGCCCCGGATTCTAGACCCCCCCCCTTCCGCTTAAAGGTAGAAAGGTGGAAGGGATCCGGAATCCCATGTACGCCGTTGATCTGGGCGCGTGGATGCCTACCGTCCAGATCCGTTTGCTGCTTACGATGGGCACATTTTGCATCCGGAACTTAGGACAAGTGGGTTTTTAACCCATTCTTTGCATTCTGACCCCCTTAAAAGAAATATCGCTAACAACTTCCATGATGGGGAAGGAAAAAAAAATGGTGAGCCGGGATGAGGGTGAATTATGGCACAGGTGATTGGGCCATTTTCATCATGGAGCCTTGAAAATTGTGCAACAAATATCTACTGGACTTCCAATGGGAACACTTTATTAGTTAGATCAGTGCAAGGGTTGAACCATTGGGAAGTATGTAAAGTCCACCTTTCATGAAAAGGAGAACCGTGATTCGGTGATCTTGGAGAGAATTCACACAGATGTGTGTGGACCATTCTCGGTTGCTTCGACAACAAAACATAAGTATTATGTTATTTTTGATGATGAATTTTCTCGTAAATGTTGGATTTCTTCTTGCAGAAGAAGGATCAAACATTCTCAAATTTATGTGAGTTTAAAGCATTGGTGGAGAAAGAGCCAGCGAAGAAAGTGAAGGCTCCGAGGAGCGATAATGGTGGAGAATACATCTCTAACCGATTCAAAGACTTCTATAGAAAAGAAGGAATTTGAAGAGAACTCGTAGTGCCTCATAACCCACAACAAAATGGGGTCACAGAGAGGAAGAACAGAACAATTGTGGGTGCATCATGAGCAATGTTGCATGATCAGGGCCTACCAATGCATTTGTGGGCGAAAGAATGCAACTCTGCGTTTTATGTGCAAAATCGTTGTCCTCATAGAGTACTTGGCATGAGTACACCTGAAGAAGCTTTCATTGGTAAGAAACCTAATGTTTCTCATTTTAATATTTTTGTCTCATTTGTTTATGTGCATGTGACCAAGAACGCTAGGAAGAAGCTGGAGCCGAGTGTTGATGTTGGGATATTTTTGGGGTACACAGAAACACCTGATAATTATCGTGTATATTTTCCTAATAGTAAGATGACTGTCATGCGACGAGATATAAAATTTGATGAGGGGGAGAGCCATGTAGTTTTCACTTGAGAAGGAGCTAGACTTGCATGTAGACGAGGAACTGTTGGTTCCCAAAGATGAGTCTCAAGATGTGGATCAGCCACATGAATAGGTTCATGGAGTGGAGGAATCCACCCATGCAGAGCCATCCATCATAAATGGCAGAAAGTGCACCATGGAAGCTGATAGATTGAGACTAGATGTTGCACAGAATGTGGGAGCTCTTACTTCACAGTGCTGAAAGAGACAGTATCTTGAACGATTTACTGGATAAATGGCTCTCATGAGCATATGTATTGTGACTGAACCATCTTCCTTTCAAGAAGCAGTTCAGGATCCCACTTGGGTTGATGCAATGGTGGAGGAGTATGACTCCATTGTCAAAAACAGTGCATGGGAAATTGTCCCAAGACCGGTTGACAAATCTGTGGTAGGTTTGAGATGGATATACAAGGGTAATATTTTAATCATTGTTCTTTATGTTGATGATTTAATATTGGTTGGTGATGAGGAGCTGATACAATCATGCAAGGAGGACCTTGCAAAGGAGTTTGAGATGAAGGATATGGGCCTTCTTCATTATTTCCATGGATTGGAAATATGGTAGCGAGATGGTGAAATTTTTGTGTCTCAAGGAATGTATGCAAGAGAGATACTGGGTAAGTTTCACATGAAGGGATGCAAACCCATGGATACTCCTCTTCCAAGAAACTGGAATAAATAGGATGCTACTTTTGGAGAGGTAGTGGATGCTACTATCTATCGACAGTCAGTGGGTTCGCTAATGTATCTAGTGAACATGAGACCAAACATTTTCTATGTAGTTAACCAACTGATTCAAGCGATGGTTAAGCCTACCAAACTCTTTTGGAAGGTGGGTAAGCATATCCTGAGATACATGAGGGGAACATCTGAGTATGGATTATGGTACAGATAGATGGATGAGGTGAAGTTGCATGGCTTCACGAATGCAGATTAGGCGGGCAGCCCAACGGACAAAAAGACCACATCAGGGGGGATCTTTAGTATCAGATCTACAATTGTTTCTTTGTACAACAAGAAGCAGAGATCTGTGCCACTCAATTCAGTGGAAGCAGAATACATGGAAGTGAGTCAAGCTCCATGTGAGGTTATCTAGATGAGAAAGATCTTGGTTGGTTTGTTTGGTTCTCATTTAGATCTGACAATGATTCATTGTGATAATCATAGTTGCATTAAAATATTGATTAATCGTTTGTTTCATGATAGATCTAAGAATATAGATATTCGGTATCATCATATCAGAGATTATGTGCAGCAAAAGATCATGTTGCTTCAGTACATTCCTATGAAAGATCAGGATGTAGACATTCTAACGAAGGCACTCACCAGGAGAAAATTCGAATACCATAGAGACAGGAATAGGGTTAAGGATAATCCATTTCTTGTTGAGAGGGAGTGTTGAGATTCAACAAGAAGATCCTAGTGAAAATTATGCACCTACACTAGGATGGAGCTTCAACCTATTTTTAGGTGGAAGTCTATTTTTAGATGATGAGAAAATTCTATTTATAGATGGTGAGCGAATTCTATTTATAGATGTATGTCGACTATTATTATCCCTTAATAATAGTTGGACAATAAATATTAGTCTATTCTCAATGAGCACTTGGAAATAGTTAAGTGACGTGGAAAATTAGTTAACTATATGAAATTTGAGTTCAAAGGTTGACTGGTGGGACATGCAAGTCAAATTAGTTGTAACTAAATGATTTGAAGTTGTAACAGAGTTGAATGTGTAGTTATGTGAGTTATGAAGTAGTTTAACTCAGTTAAGTGATTTAAGCTCAGTTTTACTAGTTGTAACTGAACTTACACTAGTGAGAGATCAGTGAATTAATTATTAATTAATTTACAATCAGTGATCTCACATGCAAATGAAGATTTACCACTGTTAACTACATGCATGTCAGATCCAGTGGAGACCTAGTTGAGATAACAGGTGAAAGGGACAATTTGACTATCAGTTGTGACATTAGTGAGTGCACTCATGCAACCACACACACAATGGATGTGTGTATCCTAGGCAAGAGGAATTCAATTCATTGCAGGGATTTCCATTAGCAGGGATTTGCGCAGAGGAGGCAGGTTGTCTCGAAGCAGTAAATTGGCACATGAATTTGTCAATTTTTGTATGACAGTGTGAGACAATTGTATATTGTATTGAGAGCTCTTGGATTAGATTTTTGTATGATATTGTTTCATGATCCATGATATATATATAATATATGATAGTAGGGTTTTTAGCTTTATGCTTTCCCGGTAAAACATCTGTATTATGTGTGATTGATCTTTCTTCTTGATATTGCAATTGGAGATCATGTTTTAAATTCCGCAAGAATATTAGTAGAAGCAATTTTGTATTTAACAGTGGCATATAATTGTTATATTAGGAGAATCCAAGCAATACATAATTTTTATTAAAATTTCTACAGAAGGCATGTGGCTACATAATAGAAAAATATTTTGTTGACCATCACTATGTCCACTGGTTCATTGTCCCCATGGTTCTCTTAATAATTTATCACCTACCAATTGCACCTATTTATTAGTTTATTAATTATATTATTAATTAAAATACAACGAAATAAAAAACTTAGCATATACTTATCGCATACTTACCATGCACTTACACAATATTTTGGTTGTAAAGATATTACAATGAAATTCTTGGGTCCTAAAAGAAATAACCTCAAAATGATCATAACATATTGATTTAATGGCTTAAGAATAACTTAAAATAAACTAAGTGTGGCAAAACAAGATTTTTATTATGAAAAGGCACTCTTACAGAGCTATAACTCTATTATATAGAGTTATTCATAACTAACTATTTCCTAGGTGTTGTAGTTGAGAGAACATCTCAACAAACAACAACCCAATCTTATGATATTAATGGAACCATTATCTCCAACACCCCACCTTAATGCTTATATTATTAAAAATAATATTATTGAAATCGAACACAAGTTGACTACATAAGATGAAACATAATTGATCATTTTTGATAAATAAGTTTTTGAATCAAGTTGAGCTTCATCAAGATTCCTTAGTAACTCCCAAGTTGAATTCTAGAGTTCCACTACTGAAATACTTAATCATGAATATCTTGAACTCAATTACTCGACACCCACACACATGCGACATAAACTCCTTAGAAAATCACTCACATGTCTTCAAAAAATAATGAGGGATCGTTCCCTAGATCCACAACTCTCGAACTATTTGGACAACCATCCATACTAAGATCTTTCTTGAACTTGTTGTGGATCCTTTACTATTCTAAAAATGTTTGAGGAATTTCATTACTTCATTGAACTCATTATAATCATCGAAATATGGTGGATCTTCAGAGATGGCTATATTTGTTGATTCAGAGATGATCGTATTTGTTAATTCTTTTAGTTTCCTGTTCACTGGCACAAATTTTTCAATACCATGCTATATGACCAAATTTCCGACAGTCTAATCATTCAATTGAGCTATGGATTTTTCCCATCCTTCCCTTTGAAAATATTGCAATTTTAGTTCAAGAACCACCTTCTGTGTTTCCTATATTTAGCCTATTTTCCTCTACTAAAAATGTTGCTATCCTTTCATCTAATGTTTGAGAGGACATTTGTCTCAAAGTTAAAACACCATTTTTATAACTTGAAGATAGACTATTTAACATAATTTCTTTTGCATCTTAATGATCTATCTTAACACTAATTTTTGTTAGTTGTTTTGTAAGAGACTTCAGATCATTTATATGACAAGACATGGATGTCTCATCAAACATTTTAAGTCTAAATAGTTGTAATTTTGAAGAAAACTTTGCGTTTATCACTTTTTCACCAAATAATTGACTCAATTGCTCCCATATTTCTTTATATTTTCTTGCTATATCAACAAGATGTAGCTCTGATTTTGAAAGAGAAAGTGCAATGATATAACTAATTTTCTCACCCTTACTCCCCCACTCAACTAGTTGTTTGGAATTTGTAGGTGTTATTTATGTTCCTTTTATTATACCCCATAAATTTGTATTCATTAACTAAATTTATATTTTTACCTTCCATGTATGGAAATTGAGCCCGTTAAATTTTTCTAAAGTTCTTAACTCCATGTTTAAAAGAAATAAATTCTCTATCTAAACTTATTTAACAAAAAATACCTTGAAATACTTGGTACTTGACTGAGATAATATTTTTTCTCATTTGATCTAGCTAGATATCAGTGGCCTCCCACCTAATCCACTCACTCAAAGCACAATTTTTCATTTTGGCAGGTTTTCTACACTTTTTTGGGTCCTAAACATTCAGGGCTATTTTAAGGCCTTAAACAACATTTTCTGGGCACGAGAATGCCCAGAGGAAAATGGAAGGTAGTTCTAGGCAAAGTGTTCTATCAAGCGTTCCAAATGAAGATCGTATGAACTTTCCAACGGGCTATGAAACGTGTCAAATGAAGGTCATATGAAAATGTTACAACCCCGAGAAGTTGGCATACCAACTAACCCCATCAGGGTCCACAAGCCTTTTAGTGTTTCATCTCTAAGTTTTTTGGATGTTTATCGTTTCCACATTGCTTCTTTATGATAAAAAGGTCTTCCGGCATCATTGTAGTGTGTTCTGGAAAATGCATGTAGCCATCACATCTCTTCTCAGAGATAAGCTACCACCACTCCAGAGAGTTTGTTTCATTAAGCATTTTTATAGTTCATCAAATTTCATTTATTAATAGAATTCAAGTTTCAATGTATCTCTGTTTTTTTTTTATAACTATGTAATTTCATTTCGTTCAATTTATAAATCTAGATCATCGTTATCATTCTCTTAATCGATTTGTAGGGAATATATATCATATTGCGTTATGAAGTGATGAGGCATGTGATTTGGCCATAGTTCATCTCTGGTCTACACACAATCGTCTTCATTGTACTTATGGTATCTTTCGACTAGGGAAATCAACCTTTCAACATATCAATATGGAAATCGAGGCTAGCGGATAGAGTCTTCTCTCCCATGCAACAACGATCTCCAATACGATGTATGTTGGAAAACATGATTTTTTATTATGAAAAATAACACCTTTACAAAGAGTTATAACTATATTATATATAGTTATTTGAATCTAATTATTTTCTAATTTAGGTGGTGTATTTGAGACAATATCTCAACAAGAAACCACCCAATCTTATTGCATTAATAGAAATATTATATCCAACACTTAACTCAAACTTTCTTAAGTTTAAACTAACTTCAACATGGATTTAAAAATAAAAAATAAAACATATAACATGGAGTACAAAGTCCAAAAAATAATTAATCTAAGCTAAGTATGACAACAAAGATATATATAGTGTTAATAATAAATCTTTTTAATATATATATATATATATATAATATTTTAATGTTAAAACTCATTGATACCTTTTCCTAAGAATATTTTAAAATATGTTATTTGAATCTAACTCTTTTCTAATTTAGGTGGCGTAGTTGAGAGAATATCTCAACAAACAATCACCCAATCTTATTACATTAATAGAAACATTATCTACAACACTTAACTCAAACTTTGTTAAGTTTAAACTCATTTCAATATGGATCTTAAAAAAGAAAAATAAAACATGTAACATGGTGTACAAAGTCCAAAAAATAATTAGTCTAAGCTAAGTATGACAACAAAGATATATTTAATGTTAATAATCGATCTTTCTAATAAATATATAAATAAAATATGATAATTTCAAAACTCATTGGTACTTTTTATTAAGAAATTGCGATGCTACATGATTATGATGAGATATATGTGTCTGAACATGTCATAAGAGACAACAACTGTTATTGAATACAATGTAGATTTATAGTCACTTCAGTTTCTCTCATATGTTATGTCATAAGATTGAATACTTTGTAAATCTATGATCACTTACATTATTCCCCTATGACATTCACAAAACGTACTCTCGAATTTAAGGAGCTCAAAGCAATGTAACAGAGATTTCAAATTTTAATAATGCCAGGGGTCGTTGACTTGTGGTTGACTTGTCATCCTTGTAAGTAATTGTATGAGAGTACTGGATTAATACTCAATATTCCCTCACTAAGTATCTATCCATTGTTTTGGAGAGCTATTTTTTTATTTCAATTAGATTGACCAAAGCAAGCCACCCTTAGCGTTTCTCCTTTAATTTTTTTTTCTAATTCATACACAATAGCACGGTTAATTTTTTTAAATAGATTAGATGGACCAATGCCACGTTCTGCATTTCATTAAGTTTTCTCTAATTTTATTAAATTTTCTCTAATCCATAGACAAGAGAAGCCTTGAATAGAAAAGTATTGATACACAATTCGAGGGTTAATCTTTTTTATTAGGTTAGATGGACCCATTGGAAATAGCAATTGCAAGTCTGTGAGATCTTCACGTCTCCCTCCATTTCTCTGTGAGTCAATCTGTCAATAGCCAAATGTCAGTGAGTCGTTCTAACAGTGTGTAAGTGTAAAGTGGCACATTTACTCAAATGTTAGTGGGCAAGTAGGAAGCTATAAATGGAGCCGATCTCCATCTTCTATAGTTTAATTAAATGGTTGAAGAGTCACTCAAATGATTGGTAGTCTTTAATGTTAAGTCAGTCTTAGCTTCTATAGGAAGTCTCAGTGGAGTCCATATAAGTACGAGTGTTTAGTTAGTTGATGATGCATAATAGATTCAACAGAGTAGAAAAAAGAGGTAGATAGAATAATAGAGAACCATCAAAAGAGTGTAAGGAGTCATTGGAGCCGCTCATCTATGTCAATGTATTAGCGCACTAAGCTGAAGTTCATTATTATCAAGCATTTTGTCTATTGACAGAAACTTTATGTGCTAATAATAGCACTGTGTTATTCTGCATTCACAAATCATTTCAGTAAATGTGTGTATTAACCATAGTTATCAAATTCGACCAGATTGAACTTAAGAATTCGAAAATTTGATAGTTCTATTCAATTCGGCTAATAATACATTAAAATCGATTATGGGTATAATAGTTTATCTCAGGTGTGATCAATGTTATACATGAATCTGTTAAATATAATGTAACCTCAACAGGCTAACTATACACTACCAACTGTACTTTCTATTCTTGTTTTGCTTGATCCTATTCAGCTCAGCTATTTCCCTTTGCATAGTATTACTTCAGAACTTCTTCATGTACTCGTTTTGTACTCTTCTTCTTATATTCTAATATATTGTTTTCTGTTCTATTCTTTCTCTCTGCATTTCTTGCTTCACAATTTATCATGGTATCAGAGCTTCAGTAGTAAGCCTCTTCACACAGGCTGGAGAGCAACATGATCCTCAAATAGCACAGAGCTTACACAGATCTTGAGAGCACGCGACACAGTCTTTTTCACAAGGATTGGAGAGCTTTCCATTCATACTCTCAAAATATCCTCGCAGGAAGCTCATGCGAGGAAGCCGAGCGCTATACGCTCAAAAGCTTGAGGAAGCGAAGACTGGAGATGGAGAAAGAGTAAACATTCTTGCAAAATTTTCAAATTCCTAAAAGATTCACGAAGAAGAGTTGTAGGACACAGGAACATTTGAAGACCTCAAAGAATTCGTTCAAATTCGTTAAAGATTTATGCAGAACGCAGAATCGTTTAAAGATTTATGGGAATTCTCTCAAATCCATCAAAGATTGCAACAGACAACGCTAAGCTTCAAAGAACTCGTGAAATTCTTTCAAATCTTTGAAAGAATCATGAATGTTTCTTCCACAGGAGAAAATTCCTTCAAACACAACAAAGATCGCGTCAGAGGAGAAAATAATAGCCGGCACAGCAGTAAGATCCATCCTCCAAAAAGATCTGAGGTGGAAATCTAGTTCAGAAGGGATGAGGAGAGCATGGAAAAGGTGAAATAATTTCATCCGTTAGATTTTTCGTAGAGGACCGACAACCATTGGATCTGCGAGAAAGTCCACGAATTTTACTCCTCTGGAGCGCACAGGAGAAATTTTGACTTGTGAAGTTGCGAAATCCCGAAATCATCTAGACCATCCATCAAGAGACACGTGGCGAGATATCAACATTTCACTGACTCGCAAGGTGTAAAGGTCAGAAGACAGCCTTGAGAATTCACGAATTCTGAAATCACAAGTTATTCTAGACCGTTGGATTGAGATAGATCGTGAGTCGTTGATCTGATCCGATCACAAAATCGGGGATCGGGAGTTGGACGAGGAAGGAGACTACTCTCCAAAACCCCAATATAAAAAATCCCGACATCGCATATCGTGAAATCCCAAGAGGATTATGAGTCGTCCATCTCAGAGGACAAGTAGCAGTAGATCCAAGTGCCATCATTTCGGCATTTTGGAGTGCAGGATATCGGAGGTCTTGTTGACGAAAGGTCAGGACACTCCACGACGAAAGTCCCGAAATACCAAAAATATCATAGCCATCCATTCGTTCAGACATGTGGCGGAGATCGAAGAAATCGTTGGGATCTCGGCTACTGGGGTTTCAACTTGACAGATGATTTGGGGTCGCAAGTCACGAAACGATGAGGATCATCCATCTTATGGGGATGTGTGGAAACAATCTAGGCCTTTGGGGAAAGTCCCGAAAGGAAAGGGCTATCGGCATTTCAGAGATCGGGTGATCAAGAAGCCAGAGGTTCTCGACATCGGGAAATAGGAAGTCTCAAAACCCGAAATCGTGAACTCAAGAGTCACGAAATACCGATACGCAAATGTCCGAAATAATCTGAGTCATTGATCTCAAATCAACGAGGATCATTGATACTTGAAGCCAATTCGTCATTTCAGTAAACTGGAGATCGAGGAATTGAGGAGTCAGAAGAGCTCGCTATCAGGGTTCGCAAAGTCACAAAACCCAGAATCCTGAAATCCCGAAAGGATCTGGACCGTCAGATCACAGGAAGATCTGGACCGTTGAAATTGTCCAAAGGCGAAATTTCAGAATTTCTCATACTGGGAGTCTGAAGGACCCAGGATCATCGCAACAAAACCGCCGAAGTCTTGAAATGTGAAATCTCGAAAAGGTGTTTAAATAAGCACCATGATACTTCGGATTTCGACAATTTGAGGGACAGAGAACTGGAAAAGGCATCGATATTCTCTGATTCACGAAAATCCAGCAACGCTTTAACCTTTAGGCATGTGGTCACATTGTTCGGAGACAAAGGGCCAATCTAAGGTCCTTAATCCCTCTTCAGCATTTCGGCAATCGGACGTTGGAGTGACAAGAGATCGGAAGACTCGTATAACAAAGTCCTGAATACGGAATCGCAAAGCCAAAAATCACGAAGTCGAAACTCGTGAAATCTCGAATCGCAGAGTTCTGAAGCCACTGCAAATTACATGCAGGAGATAGGTAAGTAAGAATTTTTTTTTTTTTGTTTTGTTGAATTCTTTAAAAGATGGCGACGTCTAGAAATTTAGGACCAACTCAAGGTCTGATTCTTCTTGGAAAGAACTATGAGTTCTGGTCTCTTCGGATGAGATCCTTCTTATAAACACAAGAGTGCTAGGATCTAGTGGATCATGGATATGTGGAACCAGATCCAACAGACCTGTTCGGCATGACTAATCAACAGAAAATTGCTCAAGCAACGCAGAGAAATAGAGAAAATAAAGCTAAATTTTGGATTCAAAATTCCATGGATGACTCGATTTTCTCCAAAATCACAAGTGTTGGTACTTTAAAACAGTCTTGGGACATCCTTAAATATTCCTACCAAGGAAATGATAGGGTCAAAACAGTTAAACTGCAGACCTTGAGAACACAATTCGAGACTCTAAGGATGAAAGAGTCTAAAAATGTGGATCAGTTCATGACCAGAGTCATGGGCATCGTGAACCAGATCAGACTGACTGGTGAAACCATCATTGATCAATGAATTGTTGAGAAAATTCTCAGAAGTTTACCAAATAAATTCGAAATGGTTGTAACAACAATCCTTGAATCCAAGGATCTGTCATATTTTTCAACAGATGAACTAATTGGTTCTCTGGTGACACATGAGACCAGACTGCATCTCACAGATGAGTCAATCACCAACGCTTTCGAAATGCAATTCTCCGTCAACAAGGGAAGAGGTAGAGGGCGAGTCAAAGATCACCAAGGAAGAGGGAGAAGTCACATAAATCCTTATTCCAGTGGAGGACACAGACAACAACAATCGAATCAACACTTCCAAGCACACAGACAACAAAATCAGAATCATATTTTTTAGCCTCAAAGAGGCAAAGGGAGAAGATCAAATGAGAAATCAAGCATACAATGTTATTACTACAAAAAGTATGGGCACTATGAATCTGAATGCAGGAAGAAGTAAGCAGATCAACTCTCAGATAGAGCACATGTGTCAAATCACACGGGAGAAAACTTAGGAGGTATGTTTCTTTCGTGCCACAAGACTGAACAACAACCTAAATATCTCTGGTTACTAGACAGTGGATGCAACAATCACATGATAGGTAACAAAGATTTACTTTCATGCATTGATTCTTCACTCTCATCTGATATTACACTTGGAAATGATTCTTTAGTCAAAGTTCAAGGAAAAGGAACTGTTCCTATTCTTACTAAACAAAATGTAAAGAGAGACATAAACAATGTCTATCATGTTCCAGATCTGAAACATAATTTTCTAAGTGTAGGAAATCTCATTGAACATGGATATAAGGTACTTTTTGATGGATCATCTTGCAAAATATATGACAAAAACCCTAGCAAAAAATTGATTTCTGAAATCCATATGACTCTGAATAAGATGTTTCCCCTTACCCTCAGAACTACAAATCTCAGTCAACCATATGCACAGAGTGCATCTACCCTAAATGAAACAATGGTTTGGCATACAATATTTGGACATATACCATTTCAGAGTCTAAGTCTTCTTCAGAAGAACTCCATGGTGAAAGGTCTTCCTATATTTAAAGAGCAAATTCCCCCATCTGAGTCATGCATCCTTGGAAAACATAAGAGACCTAGTTTTCCACAGTCTTCCAATCAAGCCAAACAACATCTTGAACTTGTTCACACTGACCTATGTGGACCAATGCAAACAGATTCCATAGGTGGTAGCTGTTAGGACCACACAATGTACCTTTTTGCCTATACTTTTTGCCACTAGTATACTCTTGATCACCCATATTTAGACTCATACTATCACTTTATATGATCATCCCAAAGGTATACAACTTCCCTTCTCATTACTATATGTTTAATCTATTTTGCATAATATTTTACATCACTCTCGTACTTAACCATTGATTAGAAATGCATAAGTGTCCAAAACTGCAGATTTGCATTTGAGGACTATTGCTGAAACACAAAACTGATGCTGAAACACGGAGCTGCTACACAGTCCGAGGTCGCAGATGATGAAACACGGAGTTGCCTTATAGTTCGAGGACGCAGATGCTGAAACACGGAGCTGTTACATAGTCCAGAGTTGCAGATGCTGAAACACAGAGGAAACCGCCAGAACCGACGATGCTGAAACACAAGGAAGCCGCCACAATCAGTGGTCAACGCAGTCAGAGCGCAATTCACGTGGCTGAAACAACCCGCGAATTGCGATGCTGAAACAACATCAGCAACAATGAGAAGAAGTTGTTACACCAGCCGTAACAGCAATACCTCGTTCAGTTCCTGTAATAGCATTCGGTTGCATGAGACTAGGACATCCTATGCTGATTTAAAAAGAAGATCCGATTTAGGATAGGATTCAGATAGGCATTGTAATTATGGTATCGAAGGGGTTTCCTCTTTAAATCAGAGGAAATCATCATTCGAGATATCCAAGTTTTTACGTATTGAAGCAACTCCAGAGAAGCGGGATGTATTCTATTTTTCCAAATTGTAATGTGATATTTCGACATATGAATATAAGACTGCTTTGAGTATCCTTCTCTAGATTTTTCGTTTCAGGGGAATCTTGTGAGAAGGGAGGGCCCACCTTCTTCACAATATTCACCCATTAGTTAGAAGTGTGTTAGTACAAATTCTGTTTATGCTTTGTTTAACTGTCGTTTGCTGAAACACTATTTTTAATGGATTCTGCTTTGCTAAAACACTACTGACTTTGTCTTAGTTTATTGAATGGAATTTGTAATTCTTTTTATCAGCAATCTTGTGTGATGATTTTATGAGGTTAAGCAGAGACTGGGTTAAAGGTTCCTGCTCAGACAGGAAGGAATCGAAATAACCTATCTTCTGTATAATTCATTCACTTCTGCCATTGTGCTAGCCAGAGGCTTGGTTAAAGGTTCCTGCTCAGACAGGAAGGAATCAAAACACCTTGTATTCTATAGATTTCATTTACCTCTGCAAGTGTGCTAGCCAGAGATTTGGTTAAGGGTTCCTGCTCAGAAAGGAAGGAATCAAAACACCTTGTCTTATGTAGATTTCATTTACCTCTGCAAGTGTGCTAGCCAGGGATTGGGTTAAAGGGTTCCTGCTCAAAAAGGAAGGAACCAAAACATCATGTTCTCTGTAGACTTCCATTATTTCTGCAATTGTGCTAGTTAGAAACTGGGTCAAGGATCCCTGCTCAGAAAGGAAGGGATTAGACTGCCCTGTTCTCTATAAGCCTCAACCTCACAAGTGTGCTAAAACAAAAATAAGGCTCAATGCTCCTGCTTATAAGGGATGGAGCTAGGTGGCTTTGTTCTCGGTTAGATAGAGTTAATTGTTTTCTGCATTACTGTTTTCATGAGAGAGTGTTAATGATGAAGTCTCTGTTGAGAGTAACGGTCCTGTTCTCTGATTGCAAAATAGTTGTTCTTTCCCATTGCAAGTGTTATTTTAATGTAATCCAGGATTCTTAGATTGAATTTTAAGATTTGCAGTAGGGGAATTACTTTCATGTGATTTAATTCAGAGCTTCAGTATATTCAAGCAAGTATGATTAGTATAAGTTTCTTTACTACAACACTAAGTTGCTTTTGGAATTGAGCATATATAGTGCGTGGTTATCTTTGAAATAAAAGACTTCCCTGGGTTGATAAT
>ML779417.1:146761-157169 GCA_009831015.1 Picea engelmannii
GTGTCAAGTGGGTTTACAAAACTAAACTCAATGAAAAAGGGCAGATCGAAAAACACAAGGCAAGACTTGTTGCCAAAGGATTCTCACAACAACCTGGTACTGATTATGGTGAAACTTTTGCTCCAGTAGAAAGATTAGACACTATAAGGACTCTATTGGCCATAGCATCCCAACACAAACGGCAAGTATACCATATGGATGTCAAGTCAGCATTCTTGAATGGTTTCTTAGAAGAAGAAGTTTATGTCGACCAGCCACCTAGATTTGAAGTCCAAGAGAAGCCAGCCAAAGTATATCGGTTGAAGAAATCCTTGTATGGCTTAAAGAAATATCCTAGAGCTTGGTACAACAGAATTGACACTTACCTGATCAAAAGTGGTTTCAGCAGAAGTCAAAATGAGCCAACTCTTTACACCAAAACAAATCAACACGGTAAAATTTTGATTGTATGTTTATATGTTGATGACATGATCTATACGGGAAATCTTGAGTTAACAAATTTTAAACATGCCATGCAATCTGAGTTTGAGATGACAGATCTTGGCATAATGAAATATTTTTTAGAGATTGAGGTTGATCAATCAACCAAAGGCATTTTTTTCTGTCAGAAAAAGTATGCAGCAGACATCATCAAAATATTATGCATGGAAGAATGCAATCCATCAGAAACCCCTATACCCCTAGGCACAAAATTGAGCAAGAAAGATGAAGGTCCTACAGTGGACTCTACCCTGTACAAAATTTTAGTAGGCAGTTTTTTGTATCTTACAAGAACTAGGCCTAACATTATGTATGCAGGCAACCTTGTTTCCAGATTCATGGAATCCTCCAAATATTCTCATTAGAAAATGGCGAAACGAATTTTGAGATATGTTGTAGGAACTCTCAATTTTGGCTTATGGTACACTAAATCTGCTAGTAATCAACTTTCTGGTTACACAAACAGTGATTTTGCAAGCAGCCTAGATGACAGGAAAAGCACATTTGGACATGTTTTTCAACAGGGCATGAAACTAATCTCATGGGCATCAAAGAAGAAACCAATTGTTTCAATATCTTCTGCAGAGGCAGAGTATGTTGCTGCTACCTTAGCTTACTGTCAAGCTGTATGGATGAGAATAATATTGAAAGATATTTCACATATAGAAAATGATCCAACTCCTATTTTCTGTGACAATACTTCAGCAATTGCTCTATCCAAAAATCATGTGTTTCACAAGAAAAGAAAACACATTGACACTCACTTTCATTTCATACGCGAGCTAGTCAATAATGGTGATATTGTACTACAATTATGTGGTTCTCGAGATCAACTTGCTGATATATTTACAAAGCCATTGGGAAAATCAGTTTTTGATTTCCAAAGACAACACTTAGGCATAATCAGTGTTGATGTTTGTAACTATTGAGTTTAAGAGGGAGTGTTAAATATAATGTAACCTCAATAGGCTCACTGTACACTGCCAGCTGTCTTAGCCAGCTGTACTTTCTATTCTTGTTTTGCTTGAGCCTATTTAGCTCAGTTATTTCCCTTTGCATAGTACTACTTCAGAACTTCTTCATGTACTCTTTTTGTACTCTTCTTCTTATATTCTAATATATTGTTTTATGTTCTATTCTTTTACTTTGCATTTCTTGCTTCACAATTTATCATAATCTTCCTCTTTGTCACCGGTTCGTTCTTTCAACTCCAGTGATCGATGTTATACATAAATATTCCTTATGGTCACTGGTTCGTTCTTTCAACTCCAATTAGGGATAAATCAGAGGGCCACGAATGACTTGCTTGCAACTACTGACTGACTTATAAGCAGGCAGGGTCTGTTAGGCATCGACGATCAATATCCCTTGCACAAGTGTCACAGTTGTGAAAAATACCTGACAAAGGGGTGGCATACTCAGGGAAATTATCCTTGCATAAGAAGGAAGCCCAGTTGATCGAATGGGTACGAGGTGTAGCACCATTACTAAATACTGAGGGTCAATCGAATGGAGCCCCTACATGAGACATGGAGATCAGGTGGAGAATGAGATGTACCTGAAGAAGGTTTTAGCTTCTATATTAAGTTGGAAGAATTAGTGAGATGTACCTGAAGAAGGTTTTAGCTTCCCTATTAAGTTGGAAGAATTAGTGTTGTGAAGTGGAATTACGGGATTTGATTTTGAAGTTGGCATTGTTTATCTCCCTGAAAAGATACAACTTTTTATCCAGGCAAATTCATACAGTACTGGATACATAACAAAATAAATAAAATATTAACAAATTCCCTCAATTTGCAAATTGCAAAATCAACAGAGTAAAATAGTAACAAATGTTTCAAATTGCAAATTGCAAGAGTAAAACAGTCTGGCCAAGGTAAAGAGTTAAAACATAGTAAATTAAAATTTTGAAAAATACACAGTTTTTTAGTATTTGAAAGATGTATGCTCTCGAATTTTTTCCTTATTCCTTATTGAAATTTAGCCAATTGAATTTGTTTCATATCCAACCTAAACCTGAATTCAAAGTCGAACTTGGTAACTATGGTATTCACAGACGACAACAATATGAGCAGTCTATGCACTGCATAGTTTTCTTGAGAACTCTATAGGATAGAGTGATTGGTGCACATTATTTGATACTTCATTGCTCAAAGTAGACTAGCGCACCCCCACGATCTTACAACACCAAAGCCATGTTTTTCATTTCACTAAATTTTAGCATAATGCATAGACAATAGAAACCTTGAATGGAAAAGTACTGCAAAGTGCAAAGACATGATCCTTGAAATACTGGAAGTCAGGCATCACAATCAGTAAGTGAAGATACTTCATGGATGTCAACTTCTGAATTCCATATGGTAATTTTATGATTCTAGAAAAACTAAGATCAAGGATTTATGGGCTTACAAGATCTGTAAGGGATGAATGCATACTTAAAATATGAGAAACAAAAACACACTGGTGAGGCTACTCTCACTTCTATATTATTCAATGAACATTGATTACATCATTATATAGGAAACTACTCTACTTAGTCGGTTACATCAAACCATAGATAACTAGACTCTACTTACGCTAATTACTCTGTCAACTGACACTTACAACTGACACTTATAAATGACTCTTACTCCATTATTTCCAGGTCTCCCCCTTAATGGAGAATGGATTGAATTCTACACCTAACATCTCCCTAAACAACTCAAACTTAATCTTTCCAAGAGGCTTAGTGAAAATATCAACAACATTTTCACTAGTATTACAATACATAAGAGCTATTTCATTTGACTGCAACTTTTCTCTAACAAAATGAAACTGAGCTTCAACATGTTTTGTCCTTGCATGAAAAATATGATTCTTCGCAATATTGATTGAACTTTTATTATCACATTTGATCATAGTAGGTTCTTTTCGTTCTTTTCCAACATCTTGAAGAAGTCTTCTCAACCAAACAACTTCACAAGTTGTTGCACACAAGGCTTTATATTCTTCTTCAGTAGAAGACAAAGATACAGTAGGTTGCTTTTTACTGCTCCATGAAACAACCTCGGATCCAATGCAAAATGTATATCCAGTGGTTGATCTTTGATCATCGGGATTGCCAGCCCCATCAGAATTTGAGTAACCTCTCAATTCAACATCAGATGCATCAGTATATTTAATACCATAATCAAGTGTTCCTTTTAGATATATGAGTATCGCCTTTATTGCATTCTAATGGATTTCTAGAGGTTTCTCCATAAACTGACTTAACACACTCACAGAATATGCAATATCAGGTATGGTTGTGGTGAGATAATTCAAACTACCCACCATATGTCTATACATAGTGCAATTCACATCCTTCGAACCATCATCAAAAGAAAGTTTCACATTCTGTTGCATGGGAACAGTAGAAGACTTACACTAATCCATTTTAAATCTCTTAAGTACTTATCTGATATAGTTACTCTGACAAACAAAAGTTTGGCCTACATTTCTCCAAACTTCAAGACCTAGGCAGTAATGTAACTCGCCGAGCTATTTCGTTTCAAATACCTGTGACAAACACTCAATTTCATCAATTAATTACTATGCATTTCCTATAATTATCAAATCATCAACATATAAGGAAATAAATACTATATACCCCTGCTCATCAAATTTGGTATACATATTTGGATCACTTTTTCTCCTCATAAAACCCTGTTGAAGAAAGCAAAAGTCTATCTTCTCATACCATGACCTAGGTGCATGTTTTAGTCCATACAATGCTTTCTTTAACTTACACTCTAAGTGTTCTTGCCCTTTTTCGAAAAACCCTTCAGGTTTTGTAAGGTAAACCTATTCCTTTAACTCACCATTCAAAAATGCAGATTTAACATCTAACTCGTGTAGCTTCCAATGATACTTTGTAGCTAAAGCAATTAACATTCTGATAGTATTCAATTTAGATACCGGTGCAAATGTTTCAGCATAATCAATACCTTTTGTTTGTGAATACCCCTTTGCAATTAGTCTAGCATTATATTTGTCTATACTACCATCTGATTTAAATTTCGGTTTGTATATCCATTTGCATCCAATGAGATTTTTATGTTTAGGCAATTCAGTCAATTCCCAAGTATTATTTTTCCTTATAGATTCATATTCTTCTTCAATTGCATTTTTCCATTCATCATGTTCACTGGCTTCATAAAAAATCATGGGTTCTATGACATTTGAAATGCTACTCATTAGGGCATAGCCTTTATTCCCCTCAGGGAGTCGAACCTGTCGTGAAGATCTTCTCAACTGATTATCTTCCTCCCCACTTTGTGAAAAAATTTCTTCACCTCTAGGTGAATTGTGACTGCTTTAATTGTCCATATCATTGAGTCCTTCTTGTTGTTGTTGCTTCTGTCACTATGGTTATGGCTGCTGCTATGGTGGCTACTATTGTTTCTCTTCTTTAACTCCTTCATCAAAAAGTCTATGCCATTCCTCATGACTGTTTTTGTCATGATTTCCTGCTTCCTGCTCATGGAAAAGTACATCTCTACTTGCAAATACTTTGTGAGTAGCAGGATAAAAAAGTTTGTATGCTTTGAATTCTGAACAGTACCCAATGAAAATACATTTAATGGCTTTAGCATCCAATTTCTTCCTATTCTCCTTTGGAATATGAGAAAAAACCTTACACCCAAATACTTTCAAATTATGAACTACAGGTTTGGAACCATACAAGGCTTCAAAAGGAGTAACATTATCAAGACACCTTGTTAGACATATATTCTTTAAATAAACTGCAGTATTTATGGCTTCAGCCCAAAATGCATTTGAGATATTCTTACCTTTCATCATAATGCGTGCACACTCTACCAGAGTTCTATTTTTTCTTTCAGTGACTTCGTTCTGTTGTGGTGTTTGAGGTACTGTAAACTATTGTACTATTACATTATCTTTGCAATATTTGTTTAAGTCCCCTAATTTATACTCTCCCCCTTGATCTGAACGAAGGATTTTGATGGATTTTCTTGTTTGCTTTTCCACCATGGTTTTGAATTTTTTCGTCTAAGGAAGTAAACCCATGTGTATCTCATGCAATCATCAATAAATAACAGAAAGTAAAATGCACCTCCTAAAGACCTAGTCTTCATAGGCCCACAGGCATCAATATGCGCAAGATCTAACACATCTCTCTTTTTTCTTATTAGGATTAGAGGGGAATTCATCTCTGTGCATCTTTCCTAATGCACATCCATCACACACAACATTCTCATTCTTTAACATGGGAAGTCCTTCAACCATATTTTTTTTCTGTAATAACAATAAATCAGCATGATTGGTGTGTCCATACCTTTGATGCCAAAGAATCTATGTTGGCATAGTTGTAGAAGTCAGTGCGTGATGTGCTTTACTGGTAATATCAAGTTTGTATAGGCCTCCTTCTCTGACTCTCATTGCAACAGTTTTGAAGTGGTCCAACAGATCCTTCACTATGCAATAATTCTTGAAGAACTCAACCTTCAAGACATGATCTGTAATGGCGGACACAAAGATCATTTTTTTCTTTATTCCTGTCACATAAACAACATTGTGAATGTCATGAATTGTACCATTCGAAAATGTCACAGGAATGTCTCCATATCCCTTGATATGATGAGCATGGTCATCTCCAAGATATACGTTGGATCCATTCTGTATTTCTTTAAAATTAGTATACCACATCTTATTGCATGTCATATGTACCGATGCTCTAGAATCCACAAACCAGGCATCAGAATCATCCGTTTTAGCACATAAAGTAGTGTTAGACACAAATGGCCTAAGATCCTGTGAATCAAATTTTGGGGGTTCATCAATATCATCACTGGCAATAAATAATCTGATATCATGATTTGATGATTTTTTTGCATAATGACCTGACTGTGTTCTAGGTTTATTCCTACCCTCGTCACTCTTCTTCTTATGGCAGTCTTTAACAATATGTCCAGGTTGACCATAATAAAAACATCTCTTTGATTCAGTCCTATTAGATTGCATAACTTGATTCGGCCTTGGAGATTGTCTTCTCTCTGATGAACTGCCATTCTGCCATGAACAACCTCTCTGTGATGAACTACCTCCTCTGCCTCTTTCTCCTGATCTCCCTCTCGAGGATCTCTTATTTGACCACAGTGACAAATCTGTATTGTAAGGCTTCAGATTCTCGCGCCTCTCTTTCTCTTGCAGCAAAATACCTATCAGTTCTTCAAACGTAGGAGGTTTCTCCCTTGCTGCGAGACCTGTTATGAACATATGATAATATTATGGCATACCATTTATGATAACAGTGACCAGATCAGTGTTGGAAACAGTTTCACCTATATTTACTAGCTTGTCTTTCACCTCTTTAATACGACCCAAAAATGAACTAACAGATTCATTTACATCCATCTTAATGCCTAGCAATTTAGTTTTCAGGAACAAAATGCGATTTTTGTTGCTAGTTTCATACAATGATTTAAGCATTGTCCACGTTGCAACAGAAGTTGTAGTTTCTCTAATATGTGGAATTATGCTATCTTTAACAGACATGCGCAACAATACCTTTGTCTTGTTTTCGCATTTCTCCCAATCTTGGATCTATGATGTTGTCACAACTACAGTCGCATCAGGTTTCACTTCAGTTCCCTTCGCAATGTTCCAGACACCATAGTCCTCCATCAATGTCTGCATTTTGAATTTTCAGTTAATGAAATTCGAGCCATCTAACTTGTTGGCTTCATTTAGGTAGGTCTTTGCCAGCAGATTCACCATCGCTACAATTTAGTCTCTGGAAGTGTGAATCACCAAGGATATGCAACTTTTTGTCGCTTTTCCTTCGGATACCTGTCTCAATCTCGACTCTCAACTTGCTTTAAAAAAAAAAGAATATGCAAATAACCTTAGCACACCCTTTCTCTCTAGGTTCCTGTGCTAGATTTTTGAATACCCAAATCACCAAACTTTTGTTTGTATAAAACAAATGTTCAGACACAAAATCTCACAAATAATATTCTCTTAAATAAACTTTAATATCCACTTTTTAAAGTTTATAC
The DNA here is from genome assembly GCA_009831015.1 of Picea engelmannii. Taxonomy (NCBI): domain Eukaryota; kingdom Viridiplantae; phylum Streptophyta; class Pinopsida; order Pinales; family Pinaceae; genus Picea; species Picea engelmannii. The sequence continues at coordinate 154,282 of ML779417.1, forward strand.
TTCAAAAATATCTACTTTAAATAAAAATTCACTTTTAATAAATTTCAAAATAAAACCCACTTTAAATAAAAATCTACTTTTAATAACTTAAAAAAAAATCACTTTTAAATAATAACTCCACCTCACATGATGATCCTTCCTCATATGCATATGCATAAGAATAACCCCTTTTTGAAATAATTCAAGATTTTCCTTCATTCAAACTCCACTCATGCAAACTTGCTCACTCATGCATGCAAACTTGAATTATCCAACACGAAAACCTTACCACACTATCTCTTCACGATTTGCTCATGCATGCAACAAATATTAGCGGTAAAAAATGAAAAACTTAGCTTCATGAAAAAAAAAACTCACGATTTGGGGTTTCCCCACCTCACGCTACTCTAGAGTACGTGGAGTCCGCAGCTCACATGTGAAAATCTTGAAAGCCTTCTGCACTGTAATTTCAGTAGTATGTCACTCCATTCTTCAAGAGGAGGGACCTGTGGACTTCTATGACTTGGAAGTAATGGAGATGTTATCTAGTTGTTAGAACCAGTAATAAGCGCGGGTTGTAAGCGCCAGTTAGAAGAATCAGTTCTTAGTTAAGAGTCAGTTGTCTAGTTGTCTTTTGCTTTGCATGTAGTCGACTCGCGAGAATCTTTTCCTATATAAGGATGTAATCCGTCTTCATTTAATACAGTGAAGTGAGCATAGCCTCACCGTGTTTGTTTGCCTCGTATATTTTATCTTGGTATCAGAGCCACGAGGAGAAGGTGCGGAAATCATTGAAGCTCGCAGTTCCCTCCTCTAGTAGGGTGCGGGGGAATACTACTCAGCCTTACGAGAACAGCAAGACGGAAAAATTCCCGCAGGCGGCCCATTCGAAGGGTGCGAACTACCTTCTCGTTTCTCGCAGTCAAATAACGGGTCACGTGCGAACTTCCCGCAGTCAAATACAGCGCGGGGTGCGAGAACTGCGAACTCCCCGCAGTCGTCAAGTAAGTCAAGCAAATCGTATATTTCATTTTGGTATATTTTATGAAGAATCAGAGGCGGTCGTGTGGTGCGTGAGAAAATCCTGTTGCATGAAAGATTTTTTGAAAAGCGTGGAGTGTAATTCTGTGCATGCGTGGAGTTCAAGGTTATGCATGCGTGGAGTTTTGCATGCGGTGCATGCATGAGGTTTGTTTTTGAATGGATATATGATTAAAAGTTAAGGCAGTAATATATCATATATATATATATATATATATATATATATATATATATATATATAAGTTTTTATATATATAAAAGTTTTTATATGAGTGTAGTTTTTATATAGTGGATATATGATATATGAGTGGAGTTTTTATATATAAAAGTTTTTATATATAAGCTTTAATTTTATATGTAAATCTTTGAATGGGAGTGCTACATTGCATTTTTTTATTAAGTGGATACAAGTTTGGAGGTTGTTAAGTGGATATTTTAAATAAGAGAGGTGAAGTAAATTTTTTAAAAGTTTTTTTTTAAAGGAGGGAGTTATAAGTTTTGAAAAGTGGATATTTTGGATATTAAGATGCATGCATGATATAAGATGAGAACAGAGATAGATTGAGTCGGATTGGTAGTATCCGAAGACAGAGTGACAAAACGTTGCATATCCTTGGTGATTTTCTTGCAGAGACTAAATTGCAGCGATGGCGAGTCCGCTGGGAGAGACCTACCTCAACGAAGCCAACAAGTTAGATGGCTCGAATTTCATTAACTGGAAATTCAAGATGTAGACGCTCATGGAGGGCTATGGTGTCTGGAACATTGCGAATGGAACCGAAATTAAACCTGTTGCGGCTGCAGGTGCGACAACAGCAGTAGGAGGTGTGACAACAGTTGTAGGGGGTGCAACAACAACACAGATCCAAGACTGGGAGAAGCGCGAAAATAAGGCAAAGGTATTGTTGCGCATGTCAGTTAAAGATAGCATAATTCCACATATTAGAGACGCTACAACTTCTGCTGCAACATGGACAACTCTTAAAGCTTTGTATGAAACTGGCAACACAAATCGCATTTTGTTCCTGAAAACTAAATTGCTAGGCATTAAGATGGATGGAAATGAATCTCTTAGTTCATTTTTGGGTCACATTAAAGAGGTGAAAGACAAGCTAGTAAATATAGGTGAAATTCCAATACTGATCTAGTGACTATTACCTTAAATGGTATGCTGGAAAACTATCACATGTTCATAACAGGTCTTGCAGCAAGGGAGAAACCTCCTACGTTTGAAGAACTGACACGTATTTTGCTGCGAGAGGAAGAGAGGCGTGGGAATCTGAAGCCTCAGAGTAAAGATTTAGCACTGTGGTCAAATAATAGATCTGCGAGAGGAAGATCAAGAGTAAGAGGCAGAGGAGGCAGTTCATGGCAGAGAGGCAGTTCATGGCAGCGAGGCGGTTCATGGCAGAGAGGCAGTTCATCGCAGATAAGACAATCTCCAAATCAAGGTATGCAATCTGATAAGAATGAGTCAAAGATTTGTTTTTACTGTGGTCGACCTGGACATATGGTTAAAGACTGTCATAAGAAGAAAAATGATGAGGCTAGGAATAAACCTAGAACACATTCAAGTCATTATGCAGAAAAATCTTCAAATCAAGATCACAGATTATTTATTGCTAGTGATGATACTGATGAACCCCCAAATTTTGACTCATGGGATCTTAGGTTGTTTGTGTCTAACGCTGCTTTATCTGCTGAAACGAATGATTCTGATGCCTCGTTTGTGGATTCCGGAGCATCAGTACATATGACTTGTAATCAAAATTGGTATGCTAATTTCAAAGAAACTCAGAATGGTGCCAGCATATATCTTGGAGATAACCGCGCTCATCAGATCAAGGGATATGGAGACATTCATGTGA
>ML779417.1:163992-196807 GCA_009831015.1 Picea engelmannii
GACCAGGACTCCAGCGAGACCCACAGGGCAGAGTCCATCGGGGGCGCCGCGACATCAGACACCTGCTAGACTTACGCCGGTTCATCGTGGCTTCCAGAGGGGATCCACGTTCACTACACCTAGACGACCGCCGCCTCAGCAGCAAAATGCAATTATATTTGTTTTTATTTGTACTAATGTTTGAACACCTTGAAAAACTTGAAGAGTCATATAAGTGGATCGGATTGATGTTCAATGATGTCATAAAATATAACTTTCATTTCACTTATAAAAGAATCATTTGAGAAGAAGGTAAGGTTGGGAATTCAAATATTAAGCTTTCGGTTTCAAAGGGATCATTTAATTGGAAATTTATACTTTTGTTTTAGTTAAAAATCTGTATTATTAAAGCAACTTGTTTTTATTCCCTGACCTAAAATATTAGGTGAATATTAGGTTAAAATAGATTCAAATATGATGCTCAAAAAATAAACTCAATTAATTTTATATGAATTTTTTTTTCTTGTGAATCATCTATTGTGATTATAATACTCTTACTATGATGCAATTTGTAGTATGAGTGAATTGAAAAATAAAGCTACTTTATTTTAGAAATTTTCCATTAATATTTTATTTTAAAAAAATGATATGTTTTAAAATGTTTATAATCATAAATTTAATAATATGATATTTTATAAACATAAATTGACACTCTATAAACCTTTATAATGTAAATTAAAAATCCAATAAAAATATCAAAATATCAATATTTTTATTTCATGGTGAATGTCAAATTTTAACACTAATTTATTTGTATAGTATAAATTTAATTTTAATATTGTAATGATTGGTGTTTTCCTTATTATTATTATTTGTACAATGAAAGTTGATTTTAATATTGTATCCCATGTTTACTTTTATGGTATAATGAATGGATTAAAATTGGAATGAAAGTTGATTTTAATATTGTATCCCATGTTTACTTTTATGGTATAATGTTTACTTTTATGGTATAATGAATGGATTAAAATTGGTGTTACTTTTATTTTTTATTCATACATTAGCTTTAGCATGGATTGTTATGTTTTCTAATAGTGCTTTGATTTTAGCATGGCTTTTATGTTTTCTTTTAGATTACATTGTTTTTGTTTTTAGTGTAAAGTGTTTATGAATTTTTTTTAATTGTGTATTGATTTTACTACCAGTCTTTGTGTTTGTTTTTGAAATGTATTTATTTCATTTAGGTTATTATGTCTCTTTTTATGGATCATAGATTTTAATCTTAATTCTTTATGTTTAATTTTATGAAGCATTAAATTTTATATAACATTTAAATATGGAGCCAATTAATCTTGTAGAAAACTTCTTTCTAATTGTTGGAATTCAACAATATATAAAGGCATTGTTCCCTTGAAGAAAGAAGTTTAATCATTTTTTTTATAATTTGGGCAAATTCAAATTTGGGTAAAAATTTTAAGGATATTGTTTTACGAAGAAGATATTTTGGGTCGTGATACAACTCTACTCACCCCTAAAACATTTTCCAAATTCTTACCAAATTATGATTGAGAAGATAATATGTTTTCTACAATATTTTTTTACACCCATCTTTATGTTTATTTTTATTTTTATGATACATTTAATCATGGATAATATTTTTCTTTTAATTGTAATAGTACGTGGATTTCAAGTTGGTTTGTAAAAGTGAATTGATGTTGTTGGTAACATATTTGGAAAAGGTAATTCAATTCATCAATTAATAGTATACAATAAGTTTCTTTGTCCATCTTGAATTCCATATTTTTATAGTGTATTGATGTTATCATGGGTCCCTATTTGCTTGAGTTTAGAGTGCATTATTTTTATTGTAATATCATCATTTTTCCTTTTAGCATATATTAGGTTCAATATGTGTTTTATGTTTATTTTTACAATACATTGATTTCATGTGGAGTCATTATGTCCATTTATATGATAAGTCATATATTTCAACATGATATATTTATGCTTAATTTTAAAATGCTTTGAATTTTACATGGCATATTTATGTACAAGAATATCAATCAACATGCATTGATTTTATGTGGGGTCATTATGTCCATTTATATGAAAAGTCATATATTTCAACATGATATATTTATGTTTAATTTTAAAATGATTTTAATTTTACATTGCATATTTATGTAGAAGAGTCTTAATCAACAATCAATTCATTAAGAGTGATTATATCACAAGTTGGGTTTGAATCTAAGTAAGAAGGATAACATAAATGGGGTTTGAACCTAAGTAAGAAGAATAGAAACTCTCCTCTCTACCATTGATACTGAACCCAATGACAAATATTACATATCAATTTAAGATTAAAATAAATTTAAATTAATATGAAAATTTATTCATTAATCATTTATTTTTATTTTTAATTTATTTACATACAAAATGAAACGAAATTCTATAATGAAAGTAAATAAAACTCCATAAAAATAAATCTTGTAAAACTAATTTCCATACAATCTAGTTAAAAATACTAAACCTCATATAAACATACTTCATGTTAATGATTTGTCATAAAAATCATCAATCAATTATTTATATTTTAATAATAAAAAAAAATCGATTAATTAAATTTTAATAAACATATACATGGTGAAAAAGAGTGTTAGACAATTCCTAAAATATCACTTTTGAATCATAAAAATAAAATTTTAAATAAAACTATGTAATTTCTTGCCTCTCTTAAGGTTTAATAAACCAAATTTAATCTCACTATATATTAATCATTATCATCACTTGAACTCTAATAGAATTATTTTTTAATATCTAAATGTCTAATAGAATTATTTTTTAATATCTAAATGATGAGTGAATATCATGAATATGAACATTAGATATTATAAAAATAAATAAAATAAATTTATCATGATATTGGATGTCAATCAAATTTATATTAACAAAACATAAATGCAATTTAAAACATTTTTCTAACTTTAATTTATTTAATTAAGTAATGATAAAGTTCATTTTTTTTTTTTTTGGTAAAATAAATTGCAATCTCTTGATAAGTTATATAAGATCATGAACTCAAACACCCATCGACACCAATTGAATTTAGTTAAATCAAATATATCTCTTTCAATTTTCATGAAATAATGATATTTAAAAACACTAGTTGAATTTAGTTAAATTAAATGTATCTCTTTCAAGTTTCATGAAATAATTAAATTAAATGTATCTCTTTCAATTTTCATGAAATAATGATATTTAAAAATACGAGTTGAATTTAGTTAAATTAAATGTATCTCTTTCAATTTTCATGAAATAATTAAATTAAAGGTATCTCTTTCAATATTCATGAAATAATGGTATTTAAAAACATTGTTGTAATGGAAGTTAAATATTTTCCAATAATTTAAATTTTACAAATTTTAGCGAAATTCCCTCAAGCATGACAATTGTCATAAAATGGCGCCCCAATTTTATGGTCCTTATACCGTTATCAAGCATGTGCGATAGTTGGCCTATCAGTTAGCTTTCCCCAGTCATTCTAAGCTCCATCCTATTTTTCATGTTTCCTGCTTAAAGAAGGTGATTGGAACTAAGTGCCAAACTCAAACCAACCTTCCCAAGTTGGACAAAAAAGGCTCCATTTGGATACAACCACAAGCCGTTTTGGTCCAGCGTGAGCGTCATCTGCGCTAGTGAACCATCAAGGAAGTGTTAGTCCAGTGGAAAGATACAACTCCAACAGCTGTCACTTGGGAACCAACTACCATTCTGCAACAATTTCCTCATCTCAAGCCTTCAGGACAAGGTTTTTTTTAAGGGGGAGGACATGTTAGGGACCTAACCCCTCACATAGGTAGAATAATATATTTCCATGTAATAAAGGTCAATATTAATAAGGCATAGAAATAAGGAAGAATAAGTCAAATGTAAGAAGACCTAATAGAAGGTTCCACTTCTAGAAGGATCTTCCTCTAGATTGTTCTTTTGATAAACATATTTAGTATAAACACGATTCTAGGGTATGAAAAGTTTTTTCTTGGATATTATTGTAATAGAGCTCTCCTCTGCTAGAGGTTTCCCCCTCGAAGATGCAAGTCAACATTTATCTCAGTAATCAAACAACTCTTTCTCGTGTTATTTTGGTGTTATTTTGGTATTATTGTGTTGTTTTTCTAGTTATATCATAGTTTATCTGCCATTTCTAGCTAATTATTTATGTTCTTCATACTATTTTATATTTGGAATATTGTTATTATGCATTGTGATTCTGCAAATAAAATTTGGGACAAACTTCATAATGTTTATGAAGGGGATTCCAAAGTTAAGGATGCCAAGCTTCAAACTTACAGAGGTCAATTTGAACAACCGAGGATGAAGGAAGATACAAAAAATTGTAGCTTACTTTTTACGAGTTGATGAAACAGTGAATGCAACTAAAGAACCAGGAGAAGAAGTTGGTGAATCTATAATTGTTCAAAAATTATTGAGATATGTTCCAATGAGATTTGATCCTAAGATTTCAACGTGCTATAAGAAACAGAAGATCTAGGTACGATAATCATGGATGAGCTACATAGAATATTTACAGCTTATGAAATGAGAACAGTACAGGAAAATCCATCCATATAAGAATCAACTTTTAAATAATCCAAAAGGACAAAGAAGAATAAAACTCATGAGTCAAATCCAAATTACAGTTGTATCGATGATGCATATGAGGATGAAGAAATGGCCAACTTTGTAAGGAAGTTTAATAAAGGAACCAACAAGTATAAAGGTATGCTTCCCTTGAAATGTTTTAATTGTTGTAAAATTGGTCATTTTGAAAACAAGTTTCCGTATGCGAAGAATTCATATATTGATGAAGAGAAATATTCCAAGAAAGAAAAGAAATATCAAAAGGGAAACATGAAAGATAAAAGGAAAGTCTTCAAGAAAAATATCTAGTCAAGAGAAAAAAACTCGTCATCTGATTAATATGATGAAAGCGAAAGTGACTCAAAGATATTACTCTTTATGGCCACATAAAATAATAAGAACAACAAAGAAGTTGAATTGGATCTTGAGGAAAAATCAATCGGTTTTTTAGTTGAGTTGAAGAAAGAACTGAAGAAAAACAAATCATTCAAAGAAGAAAACATTTATTTGAAAATCCAACTTGAAGAAGGAAAGAGAAAGGAAGAAGTAATGCAGATCCAGATGATAAAGAAATAAAAAGAGTGTGAGAAGCTTGAAAAGGAAATCATTACATTGAAAGTTGAAGTCAACAAGCTCAACAATAACTTGAAAATTTCTCAAATGTTAGAAAACATTCTCAACAGTGAAAGGGCATACAGTGACAAATATGGACTAGGATATAAGAATTTTTATTTTGAGGAAGGTTCGAGTTCCATGACATAAAAAAGGATTTATGCACAAGTTTTGGAAGGAAGGAATCATGGTCAACAAGAATAAGAAATGAATGAATACATAAGACCTTATACATTCAGAAAAAATAGAAGCTTCAATCATTGTGAAATAAAAAACCAAAAAGAAGATTTTGATCATCCAAGGCATGACTTAAGAAGGAATACACCAAAAAGAAGATCATTCACTCCCAGGTATGTAAATTTGTTTTATGGTCATTGTTTTAATTGTACTAACTTTGGACATAAACTTGTAGATTGCAGGGGTTATGAAAGAAATGATCAGGTAAAAAATTCTTAAGTCACTCCACATAATATTGCTACAAATTACACAACTATGGACACATAGCTCAAAATTGTAGAAGCATGATAAAGCCTTCTATGAAATAAAATATTGATTACATATACAAGAAGTCTTGGAGAAGAAGTGAAACATAAGAAGAACAAGAAAGTGAAGAACAAGTCGAAGGAATTGTACTTATAGGATTTGTAGCAACACAACATCATGATGAATTTACAATAAAATAAGAAAGTGTCACATTTCAAGCATAGGATGATGAAGAATATGTTGAAACTCAGGATGATGACAAAATTCAAAAAGAGGATGAAAATGAATATGTCTCCAGAGACGAAGAGGAATATTAATATGCATCAGAGAAGGTATTGTTTCGATCCATTAGGCTTGAAGACTCCCAACAAATATGAATATTAAATAGGGGGATTCAGTGCAGTAGCTACTATAGATCAGAGAACCATCCTTCAAGCAGTTTGACATATTTTCATAGACAGATTCAGAACTGTCAGATAAGAGGAAGTACAAAATGGGTGATTGATCGATTGAGAAAGAAGTTACATAGACAAAAGTTTATGATTGTATTTCACGTATGTATTGGGGAAAGGATATATTCAGTACAGGTTGTTCCATATATGCAAATTTTTGTTTACAAATGGAGAATACCAGTGGACACATTTTATATGTAATGGTCAATTGTAGCATATTCAAGAGAAGTCTTCATAATAGTATAGTGACAAATGGATTAGCATTGTGGACAATTGATTAGCAGTGTTATGAAAAGTTTGTGACATATGGAAAGGGATCTATTCATAAGATTCTTAGCGGTGTATTAACTATTGGAATCAGTTAGAATTAGTTGTTAACGAAAATGAAAGAAGTGAAAGGAACAATAGACCATGGAAAGATAAAGTGTGAAGAGAGGATATATCATCAAAATAAAATAATTGAACAATATGTTCAAGTGAACATGAAAAGTGAATGAAGAAATCAATTAATGATTTTTTTTTTATATATGTGAGTGAATTTCAAGAGGAAGCACCAATGGAAAATAAAAAGAACTCGAAAAGATGAAAGGAAATAAATAAATGTAGAGCTACATCGATGTACATCTTGCACAAAAGTCAAGAGAAGAGAAATCATCAGAGAAAGAGATCTATAAAGGAATATCAGTAGCATGAATACAAGGGGAGTTACCTTTTTTCAAAGAAGGACATAAATAACAGAGGCACGTTAACAAGGAGAAAGAATATATGCATGATAATAGAGGGAGCAACCCCAATGAGATATACCCTTTTCCATTGATGTCAAATGGGGAGAGTGAGAAACATTAATGACGAGCAATGGTCACAGGGGATGCATGAGTGTTGGAGCATAAATATTTCTATCGATGTTTCCATCAATGTTGGTGTTTCCATCAATGCCAAAGGTGAAGATTGTTGGACAGTTGGTTTTCATTGATGTCAACCTATAGAGATTGATTTCAACCCTTGGAGAGGTCCAAAGATTTGGATAATATTGTTGGACAATTGATTGATATTTGTATGATCAAGATTGATGAAGAGTTAGTTGGGTGCATTTGATGTAGTCTACATGGATCCCCTTTATGTGTGGTTATGGGACCCAAAGTTGGTTGAGGAATATTGAAATGAAGCATAGTGAAATTGCAAGTAAGACATTAATAGATGGATAATCATTGGAGTTTTGTTTCCGGTGATATGTGGTACACAACGTGGTTCCTCACGTTTAGGGAGATAGGGCCTTCTGAAGTTGGAAGCCCTAAAGAATGGTCAAGAAGCTCTAGTTGGTTACAAGTTAATGAATGAAAGGGTAAAGTGGTTGTAACAAGAAATATATATAATCCCTAAGTTTAAGGAAAGGTTACATAGAAAAAGTATAAATACCCCTCAAGGAGTCATTCGAAAATACACACACACTTACAATTAAATTCATATCTTGTTAATGTTATGGTCTAGTATTGTGATCTTTTGGCTAGTTTGTGATGACACTTTTCTGAGGTAGAAAAGGAAGATTCAAGGTGAAAGTCTCAGAATTGAAAAAAAAATGAGTAATCCTAGTTTGTGAGGTATCTGCAGGTTACAATATAGAAGGGAGTGAATGTACGTGGAATACAATGGAGAAACACATTGATATCTGTGGGTAGTTGATCCATATTATTTTCAGCACAAAATGAGAGTGGAGATATAATAAAGAAATGTATAGAGATATCTCAGATATCCAATATTATAACATAAATGTATCATAGATCCAACCATAAACACAAATATACAGTAATACACAATTTTATATTAATCAATGAAAATGAACAAAGACTGTAAAATACAGAGTGAAAGACTCGCTAGAATGGTGGCAGCTTATCTATGAGAAGATATCTGACAGCTACTCGCATATGTGAGAAGATAATTTTACAATGAGGCTCCAAAGGTCTCTTTATAATAAAGAAAATCCAAAACCCTAACCCCAAAAGATGAAAAGTCAACAATTTTGTGGACCCCATTTTGGGTAGTTTGATGTATCAACTTTCTGGGGGTGTAACTTTGGCATACAATCTCCTTTTGGGGTGCAGGATAGCTTGTTGGAAAGGTATAGTAGAGGAAGTTTGTTTGGGGGGCTCAATCAGAGACTTTGGATATCATTAAGAATATAGATCCAGAAAAACTTTCATTTAGGCCCTCAAAATGGCCCTGGAAGTTAAACACTGCTAAAAATAGTAAATTTCTAAAATTGCCAGAAAATTGTTTTGAGTGAGTTGGAAAAGGTGCGTGGCCACTGATATCCACCTGGATAAATCATCCCTCCTTAGGAAGAAATGGTCTCCATTGCGCTGAGTTCACGAGGGAGAGGGAAAATAATTTCCTGAATCGACATCTTGATAAGATGCTTGCCTTGTTGGAGAAGTTGTGTTGCTTATCTTTTTGAAGGTTTTCACGAACCTATGGATGGAAGGGTTGGATCTTTTTAACCTGTATGGATACATGAGATGTCTGTGTGAAGAAGGAATATTTTTTATTTTTTGCAGTCTTTTCGACCTGCTTCTGTTAGATAGAAGGTGCTTGGGCCAAGGTTGTAGTGGTTGCAGTATCCTTCTGTTAACCTTTTGAACAGATTGTGAAGAAGCTAAATTTTGTAGTATGAAATACTACCTTGCGACACTATTTAGGTGGGACAATAGTCAGAAACAACTTTGGTATCATGTAGAGATGACCCCCCAGAGTAAAAATGACACTACGAGGTCGAGACTCATAGATAACATGTTGCTTCGACATATATGGCTAGCCTAAGAGAACATCATAGACATCCAACATGACAACATCACATAATACCTCATCCTTGAAGGGATGGATGTCATGTGACAATAGGCACTGTTGGCTGACACAAAGATCTTGTCCATGGCAAAGACACCCAATGTTGTATGGTTGTGGGTGTGGTGTTGTCGACAATCCCAACTATTTGATGACCTCTATCGAGATGAGGTTCTTCTGGCTTTCACTATCAACAATAAAATGAAGCAGGGTCCCCTTGACCCACATATGTGAATGAAAAAGGTTCTCCCCCTCTTCAGGATCTGTTGGTTCTTCTGGTTGAATTTTCTTGGTCCCAACAATAGCAATGGGGTTTGTGTTGATGATCTGTCTTCTTTGACTATTTTGTGAATCAGATTCTGAATCAGGTTTCATCTCCTTGCCTTTGATTTAGGCCACCAATGATTGTTTTGAGCGAAATTCATCCGTTTTGTGCCGAGGGATTTTTTGGAAATCACATCATTTTCCGGTGTCCTTCTTCGTTTTCCCGTGACCCTTCTTTTCTTGTGTCTTGGAATGGTTTTTAGGAGATTTTTTGTTAGGGTTGTCTTTATCATACTTTGGCTATTGTATATTCGTAGACCCAAACTCTCATTTGTTCTAGTGCTTAAATGTATGCTCGATTTTAACAACATATCAGTAAGCAACATCAAGTAATGAGATATCCAGAAAATCGATTTCAGTTTGGATGTATCTATGTAGAGCCCCATGGTATTTCTGAACCAAATGTCATTCAGAGTCTTTGATACCCATATTGGTGCATAAGGTATGGAAGGTATTGGTGAACTCCAGAACTAGTTTTGCCCTCTCTTGTCGTACTGTGGTACATCTCATATATTGGTCCTCATAGTTTCCAACACGGTAATATTGTTCCTTTACCGTGTCCACAAAATAATCCCAAGTGAGATCAACCCCATATATTCCAAACTCTTTTGTGGAACTTTGCTCCCAGTAAGTTTCCCACTAATGTTTGACATGCAGGAGAGATTTAGGGATTGAGAAGGTGATATTTTCCCTGTCGGAAAAATGGTGAATAGAGAAATAACCTTCTAGCAAATTTAAACATTTGTCTAGGGCATGCACATATATATGACCTTCAAATATGAGATTATCAAAATTAAATTGTACCTTGAAAGAAGAGGTGCTTCCAAATTCGTTGTTTGATGAAGATGTGCCTGTCGCTATTGGCATGCGTTGAAGGATGTGGGAAAAATTCTCCATCATTTTGTCTCTCTGTTGCATGAGAGCTTGCTCAAGAAACAAATTAATAGAATTGTCTGCTCTGTCATTTTCTTTTCGTTCGCCATGGAGGGTTTCTTGGGAGTGCGAAAACGATTTTCTTCAAGAGAGACAAGATCGATACCCAAGTTGATATACTCAGACCTCTTCGGGGACATGCACTGCAAAAAAAATGATCAAGAGAAACATGTTGTGATACCACTGATCCAGATTATTTTCGACATGAAATGGGAGTGGAGATATAAGAAAGAAATGTACAGAGATATCTCAGATATCCAAAATTATAACAGAAATGTATCAGAGATGAAACCATAAACAAATATATAAAATAATACACAATTTTCTATTAATGAGCGAAAATGTACAGAGACTGTAAAATATAGAGTGAAAGACTCGCTAGAATGGTGGCAACTTATGTCTGAGAAGAGATGTGACAGCTACTCGCATCTGTGAGAGGATGATTTTATAATGAGGCTCCAAAGGCCTTTTTATCATAAATAAAATCCAAAACTGTAACCCTAGAAGATGAAAAGCCAACAATTTTTTGGACTTCGTTTTGGGTAGTTTGGTGTATCAACTTCTCTGGGGCATAACTTTGGCATACGATCTTCGTTTGGGGTGCACAATAGATCATTGGAAAGGTATCATCGAGGATATTCATTTTGGGGGCTCAATGAGAGCCTTTGGCTATCATTGAAAAGCTCGATCCCAAAAAAAATTCATTTAGGCCCTCAAAATGGCCCCGAAAGTTAAAAACTACTAAAAATAATAAATTGCCAAAATTGCCAGAAAATTGTTTTGAGCGAGTTGGAAAAGTTGGATGGAAATTGATATCCACCTAGATCAATAGTAGAAGAGAAATTTGACGATATATGAAAATATCATGAAATATTGAGTAAATTTTGGTCCCAAATCCCTAAAGTCTGAAGGAGAGTTACATGTCAGTTTTACAAAGTTTCAGGACAACTATAGGTAACATGTATGCTTATGTGTAAGTCTTAAGGGTTACGTGTTTGGTTATGGTATGGTACATGTTGATGATACATGATTTTATGGTACCTTTTAGTGATGGTATGATACATTGATTAGAAGCATTATTGGTTATCTTTGTATCTGGTTTGGTTACATGTTATGGTTTATACTTGAGGCTTGGTATACTATATTATGTTGTTGCATCTTCGTGATATTGAGGAGCTTGCTTGAGACATATGTTTGTGAGATTTTGTTTATGACCTAAGACACATCATTGGATGCATGGTGCATGCTAGTTGAGGTCTACTTCGTGATATACATCGATGGTTTATATATTGGTTTATTGGTATATGGTGTATGGCATGATATGGTATATGATTGGTACATGATATGGTGTTGATGTACATGGTTGATTCTCATGGTTTTCACATGGTATGGTACATTCTATATGGTACATGGTACATGCTGTATGCATGAGTGATACATGATATGGTACAGGATTGATACATACAGGTTGATGATACATGTTGTGCTATATGGTTGATGCTTCGTATGGTATAGGTGTTGGTGAATGGTTGATGCACGTGTTGTGATACATGTTGATGGTTTGGTACATGCTTGGTAGAGGCATGTATTGGTGATGTTGGACATCTAGCTGATATGTGTCCTTGGTATGTGATCCATGTGAGAGGATATGGTTCAATATCGATGACAATGAGAGGTTGGACAATTTGATTAGTGACAGGTTGATGTGATAGGTTACAAGTTGATGAGACAGTGACAGGAAAAACTGGTAGTGATTGTTGTAGTGACAGTTGGTCTACACTTATATTCAATGGGTACAAGATGGAGCAAGGAAAGGGGGTTGAATCCTCCTTCTGGTTGGAGCCAAATAATCAAGGATTTAGCTTCCTTTGAGTTCGAGCTTGAGAATCAGGGAGGGGGTTGTAGCCTCATTTTAGTTGGATCCAAAGAATCAAGGAGTTGGAGCTTCCTTCAGGTTGGAGTCTGAGAATCAGGGAGTTGTAGCATCCTTCTGGTTGTAGCTAGAGAATTTAGGGAGATGTAGCTTCCTTTAGGTTGGAGCCTTTAAATAGGGGGTTGTAGCCTCCCTCTAATTGCAAATAGAGAATTAGGATGTTGGTGTTTCCTATGAATGAATTTTTGATATATATAAGAAAGAATTATGTGGTTTTCTCCCATTTGGGTTTCCACATAAATATTGGTGTACTATGTATTTTATGTGATGTTGATGACGTGATGTGACTTATGATTATATGCTCATGATATATTGAATGCAATCATAGATGATACATTGATGATAAACTGTTGAAAATTGTTGTTAAAGTGAAAGAATATATATTGTGGTTAAAAGTGGAAAATGTGTTCATACTTATTCACCCACCCCTCTCAGTATTCCAACATAGGGCACGTGGTAGTTTCATGCATAAAGCATCTCTCGGTGTTGTCTTGATGTCAAGTCCAAGATTGGACACCATTTTGTCTCTTCGTCCCATGGTAAAGGATCAAATTTTATTAGATAAGGTCATGGTGTAGGAGAAAACAATGTTATCTGCATGTGGAATTTGTACTCGATCCCGTGCGAAATTAAGGAAGGTAGTATGATCAGAGCCTTATTCAGATTGATGTGCAATGGATTTTATGGGGAATGGGAGTGAATTAATGATACAAGGGTATGCATGGGTACAGGTTCTTGTGATAGAATTTGTTAATGAGGTTGGTGGGAGGGAGTGTCATGTGAAGGCATCATTGTAATATGTGGTTGTGACATGGATAAGGCAAAGGATGAATGTATACTTATGATTTTCCCTAGTTGCATTACATTTATAGAAATAATTAATCTCTTAATATCTAGTTGGGCGATCAATTCTCTAAGGAGCGGTGAAAATTGGAATTATAATTGCATTTTGATGCTTTATCCGTGGACCTTGGGTGGAAACGCAATACGCAGAAAAGATCTGGTAAGTGTCATTGAAAATATTTTGAATTAATTTGGTCATGAGGACAATAGTTTTGAGTATATTGGCCAAGTTTCCAACTGGGTTGGTGGCATCTTGGTCTTTTCCTCCAAAAGTAACTAAAATTACATCCTTGTGTGTCATTTATGGTTCCTTCTACTCTTGGGTTGCATTTGGGAGAGTTGGAAGTTGGTAGGTTCAGTGGTTGGTAGTGTGGTGGCTCGACTTCGAGTTGGATTGAATAGTAATCATAGGAACATGATGGCAGGAAAGGGGATGGGTTCTCGGTCCAGGCATATGAAGAAATGGATGATAATTTCTTTATAAATTAGAAGTTGCAAATCAAGATAAATTCCCTCAGATCTACAGCCTCATTTTCCTTAGAGACACTCGGACAACATAAATTACTAATTGGGCAACTACAAGATGAGGTGGACTAATTTAGAAGATGTGGGGAATATCTGCAACATCAATTGGATTAACAAGAGGTAGGGATGGAGTCACCAATCCAAGCTAGGGACTCATGATGCTTGTAGAGGCTAGAGGAGAAGCATAAGAGGTCATTGTCAGATCTTAACATTGAAGTGGTGTCCTCAGATGATGATTTTTTGTAAAATGAAATAGCATGAGTGTATCTTTTCCAAGATTGGCATGCTTTGTTTTGTCATTAAAATTATTGATGTATTTTACCGGATTTACTCCATACACTATGGCAATAGGAGATTATATATCTATATGAAGGATATAGAAACATGGTTTATAGCTGGAACTAATTTTTTTTTTCTATTATGCTAATCAGTTCCTAGATTTTGTACTGAGCTACTTTGATAGTGCCCTTTTTAATGAATAAAATTTTCCAGTCTTTGTTAAAAAAATTATTCAAAAATTTTGGACAAAGTTTGTTTAATTTAATAAATCTTTCAACTAAATGAATGAATGAATTATATATATATATATATATATATATACTTTTAAAAATTGATTTTAATGTAATTAATAAATTATTAAAGATTATAAAATTTAAAAGAATGAATAACATCTTTATAAGATTCATTTTCATAAAAAAAAAAAAATTAAATCCATCAATATTTGAACAACATAAACATCCTATTTCTCAAACCATTGTGGCATAAAGATTTGATTCTAGAGTGTAATGTAATTCACGCTTTAGGGTTTCTGCAGGGGTGTAAGGTTTAGGGTTTCTACAGAGTACTAGCTATTACAAACCAGATGTGGTGATCTCTACTAAACCTAGGGGGATAGGAATCTTGTCAAAACATGGTAAACATGGCGTGGATGGTGGATCCAATGGACCTTACATGGGAGGATGAGGGTGTGTTTTGGGCCAGTGAGGGGATTTTTCTTACCGATCACACCCATAAGTTGTTGTATGATTGCATGCGCCAGGTGTCCTGTATGTTAGAGCTAGTTTCAAAGAAAATTTCCATCCAGCTCAGGAATACCTCCAACCGTCCTTGAATGATAGATGTGGAAAGGTTCTTGATATCAATCACATGAAGGTCATGCACATGGGTGGGGTTCGTCGCATGGGAAAACCTCCTCGGGGTGACTGTGATAATGATACACCAAATAACCATTCTGGCACTTCCTCTAGAGATATTTTGTTGGGTGTACTAGAGAGGAACCCTCCTTCATGCGCTAGTGGTGCTGGTCTTAATCGGTTTTCTTGTATAAATTCTCGTGATCATAACAAAAACAAGAGATGGAAGGTGTGAGAGACTAAACCTATTTGTGTTCTCGGTAGGGATGTTGCAATGGACAAAGTAACTAGTTTAGCGACCAAGGCCTTAGTGGGGAAGTTTTACTATACCAAAATGAACAAGGAACAACTGGATGATTGGGTTCTGAGATTTTGGAAACCTCTCCTATATTACTTCCCTAGATTTAGCCTCCTTTCAAACCATTAGTTGGTTTTCCACTTTCTGACTGAGGGGGATTTGCAGATAATTATGATCTCTACATGGATTATCAGTAGAGAGATTTTAATGATAAAGTGATTGTATTGGGTCTTCAATCCTTACACAAAAAGGTTTTTATGGATGCTACTCCGTGACTTTCCAAGAGAGTTCTTGTCTATCAAAATCTTTGAGGCCATCACTAATTATGTTGGAAAGTTTATATTTTACGATGATCAATCTCTTAGTTTGAGTAATAATAGACTCGTCTGGGTCCTAGTGGAAATGGACCTGGACAAAGTTTTACCAAATGAAATTGAGATATATATTAAGGATACCTACATTTGTAAAGTTTTTGACTACTGGAGGGAGCCTTTCTGCTACCACAACTATTGACAACGTTGTCACCTTAAGTTAAAATGTATTTCATTCTAGGAGCAATGAAACACTATAATGCAGCTTGGTGTGAATGCAAACCATGTCGTTCAATCCCTAACAAATCACTTTGACAAAGGCGCCTTCCTTGGTAAGATGAAATTATTTTTCCCATCCTTTTGTAGGAAACTTTCTTGGGAAGAATTTGAATATTTAAGAAGCAATGAGAACTGGGTTCTAGAGGTTTTTGGTGATTTTTGAGATATTCTTATGAAGAAGTTTGTCGACCGAGATGTTGGTTCTGGAATAGGGTCTAAGGGTTTGGGATTAGTAAACAATCCACTTTTCCCACCTGTACCTAGTAAACCTGTCTCCACTCCCTATTGTGTTTCATTAAATGAAGAAATGGGTAACAAGTTTGAATACAAAGAATGGGTTGAGACACCATGGGGTAGGGACAATTTTTATCTCTCCCTTCCTTATGGAAACTGAATGTCCTAGAGACCCTTCAGGTGATGATTGTATCACTGTTGAAACTTTTCCAATTTGTCCTTTGAGCTTTTTAGTAACTTCTGTGGATGCTTTATCGCCTTCCGCTATCCCTATATCCAACAATTTTCAAAATCCCTCTTCCATCATTGATCAAACAAATGTTATTCTTAGGAAAAACCCTCGACCCCACTTACTTAAGAAGACTCGTTGGGAAATAGAAGGAGGCTTGGCATTGATTGGATCGAAGGACCCTGTTAATTTAGGACATGTTTTTCCTCTTGATCATATTCTCCCTACTTTTTCATCTTCTCCCTCAAATAGAATGCCCCCCTCGACCCTTACATCAATCCAGTTGACTGTCAATGTTCCACTATGATCACCTTCTCTTTCAACCTCTGTGGGTTTGGGGGACCCACAAAAGTCGCATCCCTCAACTTACTCCTTGAGAAGGTAAATATTGATATTGTCTTTCTTTAGGAAACGTTGGTGGATTGCGTGAAGGCTAAATATGTTTTTCTTGAATGTTTACCGATGTGGAAATGTGTTGCACTAGACCCTAATGGTTGTTTGAGTAGTTTATTGTCTAAATGGAACCCTACATATGCTGAGTTGTGTGCATTTGGCACCAATGAAGGTATTTTATTGGAGGTTAGATTCAAGGAATCTACCGATATGGTTAAACTTCTCAACTTCTATGCTCCTTACAAAGAAAGAGAATGCTTCTGGCAGCCTCTTATGGAATGTGGATTATTGGGAGAAGACGGATTTATAATAGGTGGTGATCTAAATTTTACTTTGTCTGCTCGAGAGGTGTGGGGGGGCATGGCTAGAATCCATCCATTACTGGACTATTTTTCAAATTTTTTACTCATGGTTGGGCTATTGGATCTCCAACTGAGCCATTTGGTTCCCACGTGGAGGAATGGAAGATCTAGGTCGGTTGGTATATCGAAAAGATTCGACCGGTTCCTTTTTGATGAAAATTTTCTTGGTAGAAAAAAAAGGACCATATCCTGGATTATTAATTCCACCTTGTCGGATCTTAATCTGATTTGTTTATCATTGGAAACGTATAGTCATAAAGTTGCCCCACCCTTTAAATTTAACATCACATGCATTTCTGATCCATAATTTACTACTCTTGTTAGAAATACTTAGCATTCAATGGCTAATTGGTTGGACAGTTCACCTATCCTTATACTTCGTACAAAACTAAGGAACCTAAAGAAATAAGTTGTCCATTGCTAGTCATATAAAAATAAGAAACTTCACATAAAGCTCCTTCTCATTGAACAAAAAATGTACGAGGTATTTGAGAATTGCCCATCACAGGTGTTCTCGCAGGGAGATATGAACCTTCTCAAGTCTCATAAACAAAGAAAATATAAGATTTTATAAATGGAAGAATCCACCTGGAGGCTTAGAAGCCGAGCTTTATGGATTGAAAAGGGCGACAATAATACCAAATTTTTTCATAAGTATGCTACCCATAGAAGAATTCAAAATATTATATGGGACATATTTGATGAAGAAGGATGCACCAAATCCACTGATAATGATATTAAGGAGATAGCAATACAAGTATTTTAAATCACAATTTAAGGAGATTAGGGAAGAGGACACATACAACGATAATAAATTTATCAAAGAAGTGCCCAGGTTCTTCAATGATGTAGAAAGTGATGAGATCGGTAAACATGTCACTTTAAAGGAAGTTGAGGAAGTGGTTAGTAGAATGCCAAGGGACAAAAGTCTTGGCCAAGATGGGTGGACTCAAGAACTTTTCCATTTTTACTTTGACCTTATGGGGGAGGACGTTGTTAAGGCTATTGAGGAATCCATAATAATAGGTCATATCCTAGGATCTCTCAATGCTACTTTTTTTTCACTCATTCCATGATTTTAGGCCTATATCCCTCTGTGACTTTGTATATAAAGTTTTCTCCAAAATTATTGCCTCCCGGTTGAAAGATAAATTGGCTTCTTTCATCTCTTTTGAATAGTTTGGATTCCTTAAAGATAGACTGATCTTTGATGATGTGGGGATAACACAGGAGTGTTTATACACTGCTAAGACAAACAAATTAAGCTAAATTATTATAAAACTGGAATTAAAGAAGGCATATGAAAAAGTGACCTCACAATTTTTGCAGTTAATGTTGATAGAAATGGGATTAAAATGGGAGGTCACACAATGTATTATGGCTTGTGTTTCCCATGTAAATGTGGCAGTTCTGGTAAATGGTTCCCCTATAGATTTATTTAAAATCTATTCAGGGTTGCGACAGGGATTCCCTCCTTCTCCATTACTTTTCCTTTTGATAGTGGAATGTTTCAACAGACAATTGAAAAAGGTTGTAGAAGAAGGGAAATTTCATGGCATCAAAGTTGCCACTGAGAGTATCATAACTCACTTATTTTTCATTGACGATGTGCTCATTTTAGGCATTGGAAAGTTTCAGGATTGGATGGATTTCCAGTCTATATTAACGAAAAAAATTATTGGCTCTCGTATGGATGTAAACTGCCATAAATCTTGTTTCCTTTCACAAAACATAGATTCAAGTCTGGAGCAATGGATGCAAGCAACATTTTATATACAGTTTGTAAGTATTAATGAAGGAATGAAATATCTGGGTTTTTATATAAAACCAAATAATTCTAGGGTGGAATATTGGAAGTGGTTGATTCAAAAGTTGGAGAAGAAGATTGGGAACTGGATCTTCCGTTGGATCTCTTTGGGAGGAAGATTAATTTTAAATTTTTTTGTCTTACAAAGTCTTCCTATCTACTTGCTAAGCCTTGTCAAGATTTCTTCCTCTATATTACACGGGATCTGGCATCTCATCGCTAACTTCATATGGAGGGGAGATAGAAAATCTTTAGGATTCCACTTAGAAAATTGGCAAAAGATAGCTATACCTAAGGACAATGGGGGACGGGGTATTTGAAACCTATATTGGTTCGCACAATCACTATCTTCCAAGTCATGTTGGAAGGGTGTTTTCAGTAAGGGTTTGTGGAATTTGGTTTTAAAGAAGAAATACCTCAAAGGCATTGATTTGACATCTTGGTTGCACAAAGAAGAATGTAAGTTCCCGGTGGCATCAATCATCTGGAAAAATTTCATGGGTTCATTGCCAATTATCAAAGGATGGCTTGTTTGGTCGATAGGGTGTTCAAAGAAGAGAATGATTGGGTTAGACCCATTCATTGGATGCAATGCATCATTTAGAATCTCAGATTCACTAATCCAACATCTTAATAATTTACACATTTTCTCTTTAGCACAAGCGACTCTCCCCAATGCACCTCGCACACAACAAAGTTGGCTCGAGGCGGATCACCTTGGTCTTTCAAGAGAGATGGATACATAATGGAACAACTATCACACTATGCTTCAAAGTAGTGTAATTTCATTGAATAATTCAAGTGATAATATTGTTTGGTATTGGAACAGAGCTTTGGGTTCTGTAATTCCCAATTTAGCATATCAATCCATAACTTATAAATTTATCTCGACTAAAAAAAAATGGTGGTATAAGGTTATATGGTCAATTAATATTCCAGGAAAAATCATATGTTTCATGTGGCTTTGTCTCATGGACTATATTCTTACTGGAGAAAATTATAGGAGACATGGAGGGATAGGACCTTTGGTTCAGATTCTCTGTCTCACGGATGAAGAGACAACCTTGCATATTTTTGTGCACTGTGAGATTTCTCAAATCATTTAGCAAGACATATTTAGTTACCTAAAGATTTCGGAAGCATAGGATTGTCCTACTTTAGATGAATATATGTTCCAATGGTTTACTTCTTATCCAAAATTGAGGCATATACCTTTCATATTATGGGGTATTTGGAAGCACAAAAATAAAATTGTATTTGAAAATTTTCCCATACATGACTCTAGAACTGCCACAAATATACTTCTATCAGTTAAAGAACATACAAGGGCAAGTGAAGATGATAGACTTGATTACAGTCTTAATCGGGTTTTTTTTTATGACAATCCTATAGGTTTTTTCGATGGTAGAAGCTCGTGGTTTATGTGGTATTGATATTTTTCTTAAACTAAGTGTAGTTCATTCCTTAATCTATTTTGCAGGTGGTGAAGGAAATAATATGAAATATGAGGTTATGGGCTTATGGGGTCTCTTATACTTTGCATCTAGATTATGCATAAACAAGTGGATGTTTGCTGGAGATTCTAAAGTAACTATTGATTGGATTGCAGGAAAAAAAAAGTTGATTCTATTATATCTAAATTCATGGAAATCAAAGATCATGAGTTTAAAAGATACTTTCAATGAGGTTAAATTTATGCATGTACAGAGAAAATTCAACAGTGAAGGAGATACACTCTCCAAACATGCTCTGAGTTGTTCTATGGGATGGCTATATTATGAGGAATCTATAGAAAGAGATCATGATGAATCTATAGAAAGATCATTGGTCAATGCAGATAATTTCTTATTATTCTAAAGTCAGAAGCACATAGTTAAACATTAAAAACCAAATGTTACTATTTTTGTATATGACATGTGTATGTCATCCTTTCTCTAACAAGTTCTATTATTTCTCTAACAAGTTGGATCTTATTATTTTCTGAAGAAAATATTATGATAGATATACACAAATATTGATAGATAAAGTTCCTTAAGAGTTTTACAAGATTCATATGTAATATAAAGCTTCTCTTGCTTCCTAATAGAATAACACTGAAACTGTTTTTTTTTCCCTTAAAAAAAAGAATATCGTCTTTATAAATATAATTTTTTTATACTTTAAATAAGTTTTTTATATATGAAATATTGTAGTTTAGAATGAAAAAATGAAACAAGAGTAATTATCATAATTATCATTTACTATCAAGCGAGTCCATAAAGAGAATAATGATAATAATAAAAGGAAGGCAGTGGAATGAGAATATTGATAATAATAAAAAGAAGAATAGGGAAATTAAATGATGTAGGAGAATACTTGTTTTGAAAACACGGAGAAGGGCCATTTAAAGAAAACATCAGTCATGATATTGGATTTTGAATAAGTTAGCAAGCAGAGTAAATACTGAAAAGTCTGAACACAAGTCCATAGCATAATAGGACGCCCAACTGCTAAAATGACGAAAGCAAACAAGAAGACAAGAAAATAATGCAGTGGAGGTTGCCAACAAAAGAGCATGTAGATGGAAGATATGAAGGCGACAATGAAGACGGTGGGAGATTCGATTGAAGTCGACTGGAAATGAAATCTATCAGATGAGAACATGGAGAACGAGTATTTAAACGAGAGTCATTATGCGAATTTTGAAGGATTTGGAAGGCATAGTAAAGATTGGAATGTCTGAATGCTATCGTTTTAGATTGTACAGAAGGAGAAGTAGATTGGAGAAACCCAGCTGCTGGATGAGGTCGCGAACAAAAGATTTCATAGACAAAAGATATGAAATTGACAAAAAAAGATGCATACGTTGGGAGATTCGCCAGACATTGATGGGAGATGAAATTGATGGGATGAGTAAGTAATTTAGATGCTGCCAAAATTTATTAATCATAAATGTTGTATAAGACCGAGCCTTGAAATTAATGAGATTAAGAGGTGATCTAGACTTAAAGAAGTAACCAATTTAGAATTCCTGGAAATTGGCTTTGATGAAAGCTCTGAGATAAAGAGCAAAAAATAAAAGTCCCACTGATCGACACTCACCAATAAACAAATAGGAAAAAGTAACGTCGAAATTGTGGCAGAATAATTATATATATATATATATATATATATATATATTAATTAATTAATTAATTAATTAGATGAAGTACATTGTATATGTTAAGAAATATATATATATATATATATAATAATTAAGTTGAGTGGTTCAGATAATCCTATAATTATGAAAAATTTCTAGATTAATTAGTTTTTTAATAAAAATATATAATGTGATAGAGATTCATTGATAATAAAATATTCTTTCTACTCTTTACACATCCATATACCTATGAAAAAGTTCTAGATTAATCAGTTTTTAATAAAAATATCCAATGTGCCTTAGGACATGTCATTGTGCCTCCATTAGCATTAGCCCGCCTCATTAACACTAATTATTGATTAACATGCTTGCCACTTTAACTTGCAGGCAGCACCATGGCTGACAGACGTTTAGGGTTTGGGGGAACAGCACAGGGTTCCGGGGAACGTTTTGAGTGGCTGGGCTAATTGAATGTGAACAATTTATATTGGAATAACAGTCATAAAAATAAACTAATTAATGTTGTCATATATATTGTGGCTGGGCTAATTGAATATAAACAATTTATATTGGAATAACAGTCATAAAAATAAACTAATTAATGTTGTAATATATATGGTTGCAGGTGCATATAATATATAAATATATATATATAGTTTTAGGTTAAAAGTTTTAAGTTTTTGGGAGATATTTTTAGGATCTATTTGTCTAGGCTACAAATTGTTGTATCTTAGTGGTTAAATATGTGTAATCCAAATGTTTTAGAGGTTTTTCATCATGTTTAATCTATTTCTTCATTTAGATATACAATTTAAATAACAGAAAATCTTAATTTCCTATAAATTTATGTCACCAAATTTAAAAATAAAAATAAAAAACTTAAAACTATATATCACATTTATAATGATACATATTTCATATTATATAATATTATTTTTTTGATTTCAAATACATATAAAAACTATATATATATCCAACATATACAATATTATGATCCGATGGATATCTCCTACTCTGCATCAAACATCAATAATTTACTCCGGTCAGATACTTTCAAGTTTGTCCAATTCAGTAACTAAATCATTCTTCACTTGTTTCATCTCGGCCAGAAAAATCTACTTCGAGTTCGCTAAATTCTCAAGTATGGAAAATCTCATGATGTAATGTCGTAATTTAAAGTAAGTTCATTGTGAAAAACCCTTAGCCGATTTGTACCACACGAAAACCTAATTCACTGTGTTATGCTGTCAAGTTTAATAAATACTCCATGGCAAGTTTGTGGACTTCAAGAAGCGCTTAGTTACATTTAAATTAGTAGTCAAAAGTAGATTAAAAATTAGTAGTCAAAAGTAAAATATGATAATGTCAAAACAATTTTAAAAAAGAAAAATAAAACATATAATATGGAGTACAAAGTCCAAAAAATAATTAATTTAAGCTAAATATGATAACAAAGATATATTTAATATTAATAATTAATTTTTCTAATAAATATATGTAAGTAAAATATGATAATGTCAAAACAATTAAAAAAAAAAAAAACATATAACATGAAGTACAAAGTCCAAAAAAAAATAATTAATTTAAGCTAAGTATAACAACAAAGATATATTTAGTGTTAATAATCAGTCTTTCTAATAAATATATATAAGTAAAATATGATCTTGTCAAAACTCAGTAGTACTTTTTACTAAGAAATTGCGATGCTACATCATTATGATGTGAGCATGTCATATAACTGTTATTGAATCGTTGTAGATTTATAGTCACTTCAGTTTCTCTCATATGATATGTCATAAGATTGAATACTTTGTAAATCTATGATCACTTCCATTCTTCCCCTATGACATTCATAAAACGTACTGTCCATTTTAAGGAGCTCAAAGCACTGTAACAGACATTCGAAATTTTAATAATGTCACGGGTTGTTGACTTGTCATCCTTGTAAGTATTTGTATGAGAGTACTGGATTAAGACACAATATGCCCTCACTAAATATCTATCCCTTTTTTAGGAGAGCTAATTTTATTAGTTCTATTAGATTAATAAAGCAAGCCACCCTTGGCATTTCTCCTTTAAAATTTTTCTCTAATTCATAAACAATAGCAGGGTTAATTTTTTTTAATAGGTTGGATGGACCAAAGCTATGTTTTGTATTTCATTAAATTTTCTCTAACCCATTGACAATAGCAGCCTTGAATGGAAAAGTATTGATACACAATAGCACGGTTAATTTTTTTTATTATGTTAGATGGACCTAAACCACGTTTTGCATTTCATTAAATTTTCTCTAATCCATAAACAATAGCATAATCCATAGAGAATAGCAGCCTTGAATGGAAAAGTACTGCAAAGCATAGTTATCAAATTCAGCTAAGTTTTCGAAAATTCGACAATTCGATTCGATTCGGCTAATAATACATCAAAATCGATTACGGGTATAATAGTTTAGCCCAGGTGTGATCGATGTTATACATAAATCTTCCTCATGGTTACCGGTTCATTCTTTCAATTTAGAGGGCCATGAACGACTTGCTTGCAACTACTGACTCACTTATAAGCAGACCAGGCGGACAATGAGATGTACCTGAAGAAGGTTTTAGCTTCTATGTTAAGTTGGAAGAATTAGTCAGATGTACCTGAAGAAGGTTTAGCTTCTCTATTAAGTTGGAAGAATTAGTGGTCTGGAGTGGAATTACCAGATTTGATTTTGAAGTTGACGCTGTTTATCTCCCCGAAAAGTTACAACTTTGTGGACACAAATTTGTGTCCCTGTTTTTGTCCGGGCAAATTTATACATGATACATAACAAAATTTCTCTTTAACTAATATTAACAAATGTCTCAAATTGAAAAATAAATAGAGTGAAACAGTCCAACCAAGGGTAAGGAGCTAAAATAAAACAATTTTGAAAAAAAAATTGAAAAAAATGTTGTAATTGAAAATGCCGAAAACACAATCACACAGATCATAAACACATAGATTTTAGGTGGTTCACCCAAACGTTGGGCTACGTCCACCAAGAAAAGGTATCGGTTGTCTTATTATTCAAATCATGGAGATTACAACAGCTCACTCACACTCCTCTTGCCTCTCTAGGCTTCATAGATTTATAGAAATATTTACACAGTTACATGAACTGCTAGCAATAAATGTTGCATTCCATTTTAACAAATTTGTTTCAACAAATTAACAATATATGAGAGATTTATGAGATGTTCCAATAAACAGTTGCATGTATCCTATCTAGGTTCATGCAACAACCACCGAATCTTACGTCATGTTCGTTGTCACATATTCAACAATCTCCACCTTCACAACTATTTACTTGATACGTTTCTCATTTCTTTTGTTCATCACCCTTTTTGCAAGCCAAGAGAAGCCAAGCACCATCATAGCTTCTCTAAAATTACTGTTTTTTTGAACATGTCTGTGCATTTCTCTTTTGTATGCACTTTCTCAAGAGAGACTCCACGTTCATCGATGACCTGTCTTACAAAATGGTACTTGATAGGTATATGTTTTGTTTTACTGTGGTAGGTTGGATTCTTACCCAAGTGAATAGCACTTTGACTATCACAAAGTAACTTTACTTTGTCTTACATCCTTCCAAACTCACCAAACAAACCTTTCAACCAAATTGCCTCTTTGCAAGCATGTGAAGCAACTATGTATTCTGCTTATGTAGTGGATAAAGAAACAATTTTTTGTATCTTTGACATCCAACTAATAGCTCCACCTGCAAGAGTAAAGACATACCCTGAAGTCAACCTTCTCTTGTTCAAATCACCTGCAAAATAAGAATCAACCTATCCAGAGACTAACTCATGACCACTGTTATAGGTGATACAATAATCACGTGTGCCCCTCAGATACCAAAGCACCCATTTCACTGTTGCCCAGTGCTCTTTACCTGGATTTGTCATAACCCTACTGACAACCCCAATTGCATGTGAAATGTTTGGCCTTGTACTAACCATCACATACATTAAACTTCCTACTGCATTAGCATATGATATTTGAGACATATATTCCTTTTCTTATTTTTAACTAGGACATAAACTTGAAGAAAGCTTAAAATGGGAAGCCAAAGGTACTGAAATTGGTTTCACATCATTCATACCAAACCTCAAAAGTATCTTCTCAAAATGCTTTTGTTGTGACAACCAAAGCTTACCATTCCTCCTGTCTATGAATATATCCATGCCCAAAATATGCCTTCTTGCTCCTAGATCTTTCATATCAAACGTCCTAGCCATCTGAGCCTTTCACTTGTTGATCTCAGTTATTCTTTTGCTTGCTAAAAGAATATCGTCAACATATAATACTAAGATAATGAATATTCCATTATTCAATTTCTTAAAGTAGACACAATGATCATACTCACTCCTTGTATAATTTTGGCTCACCATGAAAGAGTCAAATTTTTGTACCATTGTCTGGGCAACTCCCTCAAACCATACAATGATTTATTGAACCTACAAACAAGTTTCTTGTTGTGATTCTGAACGACCCCTTCCGATTGTTCCATGTAAGTTTCCTCATCCAAATATCCATGTAAGAAAGAAGTCTTAACATCTAGTTGCTCCAACTCCAAATCAAGCAATGCAACTAATGCTAACAGAATTCGAATTGAAACAATCTTTACAACTGGTGAAAAAATCTTATGAAAGTCAATACCTTCTTTCTGAGAATATCCTTTCGTAACCAGCCTTGCCTTGTACCTTTCCACCTTATCATCAACACCCTTCTTCAGCTTGTAGACCCACTTGCAACCTACAAATTTTTTGTCTCTTGGAAGTTCTACCAGGTCCCATGTATCATTCCTCTTTAATGCCTTCATTTCATCCTTCATCGCTTCTTTCCATTTATCACTGTTAGAACCCTTCATAGCTTCCTGATAGAAGGAAAGTTCATCATCATTAGTACTTAAAGAAACTGATGAAACAAAATCATCATACCTACTTGGAGGATTTCTGACCTGTGTAGACCTCCTTAGGGAAGTTTGTGGCTCATTCAAAATCTGTTGACTATCATCATCAACCATGTATTCTTCTGCTGCAGGAGACTCTTCATGAACATCTTCTGAAACTTGTTCATATTCACCTTCATTAGTTTCAAACTGAATTTGTTGATACTTTGGTGCTTCTTCCTGTTTCATTTGAACATCTACATTTGATTTGATGAGAGATGATTCATCAAATATTACATCTATGTTATTGGTGATCTCGTGGGCAGTAGGATCCCACAACCTGTACCCCTTAATACCATCATCATATCCAACAATGATAATCTTTTTTTATTTTGGATCTAATTTAGAACGTTGATGTTTCAGAATTAGAGCATAGACATCACAATAAAAAACTTTAAGATTTAAATAATTACAAGGGTGACTTGTGCATACCTCTTCAAGAATTTTGCATTATATTATTATTGATGGTGATCGATTCACTAGATAACAAGATGTAGATACAACTTATGCCCAGAGTTCCTGCTGCAATTTGGCATTACTCATCATACTCTTTTCTCTCTCTAGAAGAGTCATGTTCATGTGTTGAGCAACTCTGTTTTACTGAGGAGTATAGGAAGTGGTTTTATGCCTATCGATCTCAAATTCCTTACAATAATTCTGAAACTCCATTGACGTAAATTCACCACCATTATCAGTTCTTAGACGTTTAATGGATCTACCAGTGATCTTTTCCACTAAACCTCTAAACTGCTTGAAAACTGTAAATACATCAGCCTTACTTTTCAACATATAGACCCAAACCTTTCTAGAGAAATCATCTATAAAAGTTACAAAATTTAATGATCCTCCATATGAAATAGTAGGGGATGGTCCCAAAACATCAGAATGGATATAGTCAAGGATTCCTTCACCGGTGTGTCTTCCAATTTTAAATTTTTGCCAATTCTGTTTTCCATAAATACAGTGCTTGCAGAAATCTAACTTTAAATACTTTAGACTAGGAAGAAATTTGTGATGAGATAATACCTTCAATCATTGTTCGCTCATATGGCCCAACCGTTGATTCCACAGTCGAACAAAATCACTGTCATTCTTGGATACCATTGTCGCATGATCTGACTCAGTTCTTCCTTCTAACAGAAACAAGTTACCAACCTTCTTCACTTTCATAACCAGTATAATTTCTTTGTATACTTTCATAACTCCACCTTGAACAATACTCTTATATCCTCCAGTTTCTAAGACTCCCAAAGAAATTAGGTTCTTCCTAAGATCAGGTACATGTCTCACATGAGTTAGTATTTTAACAGTTCCATCAAACATTTTAATTTGAATGCTACCAATTCCCACAACTTTACATGAAATATCATTTCCCATGTAAACTATTCCATCATCTATAGATTGGTAAGTAATAAACTAGTGTCTATAAAGACACATGTGATTTGAACCACCAGAATCTAATAACCACTGTTGATCATGATGTGAACCAATAATAATTGATAAAACTTCATCAGTCATACCTGGACCTGTTGTTGAACCTGTTTCAATTGTGTTTTCTTCCTTCGTCTCTTTTGGAGGGTCTTCTTTGGAGGCTTGTTGTCTCTTCCAACAATCCTTCTTCAGGTGTCCAAATTTTCCACAAAACCAACACTTAAGTTTGTTCTTCTTTCCCTTCGAATTCGACCGATAGAAATCCCTCTGATCGTGTCCTCTGTCTTTAGGTCTGCCTCTGATCGTCTCAGATGTAGAGGTTTCTAGATTGGATTTCTTCCTTGTTTCCTTAGAGAGTAAAGCTCCAACAATATCATCAAACTCAATACTTTCTGTTGAACTGAAACTAATAGAGGTAACAAGGTGATCCCATGACACGGGCAAATAACACAATACTATATTTGTCTTATATTCAGATTCAAATTTCACTCCCATGCTAGTCAACTGGACTAAGAGAGTATTAAAAGTATTTAAATGATCAACTATTTTCGTACCTTCCTTCATGCGTAGACTGTACAATTGTATTTTGAGGAAGATCATGTTCATCAAGAATTTTGTCTTATACAAGCTTTCCAGCTTCATCCATAAACCGACTGTTGTCTTCTCCGAGACAATATTGAACATAACATTGGCATCCAAACCTAGGCGTATGACACTCAGTTCTCTTGCATCCATCTCATCCCAGTCATCATATGTTATGGTCATGGGTTGCTTTGCTTTTCCCAAAATCCCCTTCACCACGCCTTGTTGCACAAGAAGATCATGCATTCGAACCTTCAAGATATTGAAATTGTTCTTTCCATTGAACTTATCAATTTCGAACTTAGCACTCTACGTCTTTGCCATTAGAGGAAACATTCCAAAATAAACCACTACTTATAATAAACAAAGCCCTTTGAAAAATAATGTGGAGGAATAACGGTTTAAACTCCACAATATTTTTTTTTAAAGTTTAATAAAAAACCTTTTACCAACCTCACCTTTTATTAAAAAAAAACATAAAATTGAAAACCACCTTTTTAAATCCTCCACCTTTTACATATTATATTTAATTCAAATATAATAAACCTTTTTAAAAACATCCTCCACTCTTATGCAATCCTTTTAAAGGAATATCTTGTGCTTTAATGAAAGGTAAACATTATAACTTCATACCTTTTACCAAATCCAAGCATTCAATCTTATGCCCTTTGTTGTTTTTGTATTCGGCGCTCCCACCTAGATGGTAGACTAGCGTGGTTTTTTATAACATGGATATTTGACAAGGACACTACTACGTCAATGCTCCCATCCAACAGAGAGCCCAACCCTGATGCCAAAATCAACGCTCCCACAAGGAAGAGGGAGATCGACACTCTCATAAAGCGGATAGATCAACACTTATTCAAAATGAAGGCTCTACTCTTCCCCAGTTTTGACACTGCTCCTCCTCCACGTATCTCTAACGCAGCGCTGATACCACATGTTGTAATTTCAAATGTAGAAAACACATTCTTACAGATCATAAACACATAGATTTTACGTGGTTCACCCAAACGTTGGGCTACATCCACCAGGCAGAGGTATTGATTGTCTTATTATTCAAATCATGGAGATTACATTATCTCACTCACACTCCTCTTGCCTCTCCATGCTTCATGGATTTATAACAATATTTACACATGAACTGCTAGCAATAAATGTTGCATTCCATTTTAACAAATTTGTTTCAACAAATTAACAATATATGAGAGATTTATGAGATATTCCAATAAACAGTTGCACTACCGTATCCTATTCGGGTTCATGCAACAACCATCGGACCTTGCGTCCTGTTCATTATCACATATTCAACAAAAAAACACAGGTTTTTAGTATCCTATCGGGGTTCATGAAACAACCACTGGATCTTGCGTCATGTTCATTGTCACATATTCGACAAAAAAAACAGATTTTTAGTATTCGTAAGATGTATACTCTCGAATTTTTTTCCTATTAAAATTTAGCCAATCGAACTTTTTCATATCCAATAGAAATGCAAATTTGAATTCGAACTTGGTAACTATGCTGCAAAGACCTCATACTTCAGGGATGTCGACTTCTGAATTCCATAGGGTAATTTTATGATTCCATAAAAACTAAGATCAAGGATTCCCAGGCTTACAAGATCTATAAGGGATGAATGCAGCCTTGTGATGGGCACCCCTAGAAATTTCTAAGTATGCCACCTATTCCAAACACCCCACACTCTCTGAGAATGATGGGAATGAAGCGGTGGTCAAGTCCTGAACCTGAAGAGAGATCATTCTCCCAATCTGTCAGCCAAAGAGTTGTCGTAAATGCTTTCCATATCCAATGGGTCATGGTAAGGAAGATCTGAATAAGTTGTTCTATCCATAAGGGAATCATGTGTGTCTCCACCAGAACAACTTTTTCTTCTGACAAACCAGGATCAACCATGATATTATTATTTTTACAGTAACCCAAAGAAGGATTAAATGCAATCCCCTATAGAATGCACCAAAACCACTCAGAGAAACATGTATTGGATATATTCAAAGATCTCAAAATAACAACTCCCTTTTCCATTTCTATGGATTCCTCAAACAATAATTTACAAGCCCTTGACCAATATTAACTTTGCAGAATCCTATGAGGATGGTAGGCAGCCAAAAATTGCAATCCCACAGCCTGAACTAAAATCCAATATGATGTCCACTGATGTCAAAACTTTCTCACATAGATATGAGAAAACCATTGTTGATATATACGTAAATGCTTTGTTGCCAATTTTCAGTTAAATATTCCATTTCTATTGGAATAATAATGAAAAAGAGTAAACTTCTTGCTTCTGTCATTTCATTGAACGTTTAGAATAGTGAAGAGGCCAGAAAAGAGTAAAGCTTATTTCTTTTTTCCTTTCATTGAACATTTGGAATAATGAGGAGGGCCCTTATTCCATCTTGCCTTCACATCACACTACCATGAAACAGATAAAATATGTGAAACAAACACACAGTGAGGCTACACTCACTTCTCTATTATTCAATGAAGACTGATTACATTCTTAAATAGGAAAATACTCTATTGAGTCGGTTACATGCAAACCACAAACAACTAGACTCCACAGATAGTGAACTAGACTTCAACTACAAACTGACTCTTAGAACTAACTCTTACTATTGACGCTTACAACTGGCGCTTACAATTGACGCTTACTCCATTATTTCCAAGTCTCCCCCTTAATGGAGAATGGATTGACTTCTACACCTAACATCTCTCTAAATAGCTCAAACTTAATCTTTCCAAGAGGCTTAGTGAAAATATCAACAACATTTTCACTAGTATTACAATACATAAGAGTTATTTCATTTAACTGCAACTTTTCTCTAACAAAATGAAACTAAGCTTCAACATGCTTTGTCCTTGCATGAAAAATCAGATTCTTTGCAATATTGATTGAAATTTGATTATCACATTTGATCATCGTAGGTTCCTTTCGTTCTTCTCCAACATCTTGAAGAAGTCTTCTTAAACAAATAGCTTCACAAGTTGCTAAACACAAGGCTTTATATTCTCCTTCAGTAGAAGACAAATATACAGTAGGTTGTTTTTTACTTCTCCATGAAACAACCCCGGATCCAATGCCAAACACATATCCAATGGTTGATCTTCGATCATATGGATTGTCAGCCCAATCAGAATCTAAGTAACCTATCAACTCAACATCATATGCATCAGTATATTCAATACCATAATCAAGTGTACATTTTAGATACCTGAGTACTGCCTTTGCTGCATCCCAATGGCTTTCATGAGGGTTCACCATAAACTGACTTAACACACTCATAGAATATGAAATATCAGGTTTGGTTGTGATGAGATAATTCAAACTACCCACCATTTGTCTATACACAGTGCCATTCACCTCCTTCGAACCATCATCACAAGAAAGCTTCACATTCTCTTGCATGAGAACACTAGAAGACTTACACTGATCCATTTTAAATCTCTTAAGTATTTCTCCGATATACTTACTCTGACAAACAAAAGTTTGGTCTGCATTTCTCCAAACTTCAAGACCTAGGCAGTAATGTAACTCACCAAGATATTTCATTTCAAATACCTGTGACAACTGCTCCTTGATTTCACTAATTAATTTCTCTGTGTTTCGTATAATTATCAATTCATCAACATATAAGGAAATCAATACTATATACCCCTTCTCATCAAATTTGGTATACAGATTTGGATCACTCTTTGTTAAGAACCAAATACCTGAATACAAAAGCACCACAATATATATACAAGAACAATATGCAAAATCTATTTAATTACCATCAAACCCTTGAGGTAGGGCAACACCATACAGTGGATCCTATTATGGAGGGGATCCTCTCCTGTTCACTTGCCTCTTCGAGGGGGCATCCTCCTATTGAAATACCGCTCCAAATACAAAACTTCTCTTCATGTCTCATTGCATTGCTTGAACCCATTTATATGGTGCTACCATCACCTAAGAACATTCTAGAGGAGGAATCTTCTAGAAGTAGAACCTTCTAAGAAGTCATCTTACATTTATTATATCTAACTACCATAGTGGACCTTATTTAATAATATAGTGGACCTAGTCCACCTTACATTGA
>ML779417.1:196857-230473 GCA_009831015.1 Picea engelmannii
CTATTATCACTATGGGCCCTCTGGCCCCCCCCACTACCTCTCTAGCTACCTTACATTCCATCCCCCTTATGAAAGCGTTGTCCTCAACGCTTGATGTACAACCATATACCAGGGTCCCATGGATAATTGTGGACCATAATGTTCAAGAAGACTGAAGAACCAAGGTCCCATGTAGAAAGGAAATCCACCATTTTGAAGTAGTCCAACCACCATTGTAAGCCTGGGTCCCATGTCCAAGTGCTCATGTGAACTCCCCGTGGAAGATTTTGGAACCCAATAACCAACTCCAAATGATGCTCCAAAGACTGACACCTATCATGTGGATCCAAATAATAAGATCCATCCACATAGTGGAAAAGGGTAGTAGTAGAATCTGGAATGAATAATATCACTATAGAATATGTATACTGAACGCTGGTAACTAGCTCCTGATGTGGGACATTGATTTTCTCTACAGAAGGTGGAGTAGAGTCATCAAATAAAATATGAAAGTGGTTGTCATCCTAGAAATGACAACTATCCATATACCAATCATCACAATCTTCCTCAAAATAATACCAAGCATATATTTCTTGATTATATTCATCCCCGAGGCCCTCCATAAGAAATCTCTCCTGCATGTTATTCAATGAATCTTGAATACAACGAAAACTATCATTGAGGCTGTCTGTGAAGCCATGTACAAATGCATCCAATCTGTCATCCAATATGTGAAACAATTGGGCTTTGAATGATTCAAGAATTTATTTCAGGTTTTGAGAAGAAATAGTCATCTGAGCATCCTATGAACTCACCCAATAAGTTACGGCAGAAAATTGCGACTTTTTTTGGAAAAACCCTAAAAAACTGTTGAAGTTAAAATGCTCATAACTTCACTTTCCGGACTCTGTTTCAGCTTAATTGTTTTTTGAAATTGGGTTAAATTTTGAGAGGAACTCAGATCTTTAATTTGTTTGAGAAAATTTGGCCTCCAACTGCTACAGAAATAAAAACAAATCGTGTCGCCGTCTGCGAAAAAATCCCTGAAAAATTGCAGATTTTAAAACTTCAATATCTTGACTTCCCGGACTCCGTTTCAGATGATTTTTTTTTTGAAATTGGGTGTTTTTTTTAGAGGAACTCAGATATACAACTTGTTGTAATTGTTAAGAACCAAAATAGATCTACAAATATAATCACCACAAATGTTGATACCACTTGTTAAGAACCAAATACCTGAATACAAAAGCACCACAATATATATACAAGAACAATATGCAAAATCTCCTTTATTACCATCAAACCCTTGAGGTAGGGAAATACCATACAGTGGATACTATTATGGAGGGGATCCTCTCCTGTTCACTTGCCTCTTCGAGGGGGCATCCTCCTATTGAGCTACCGCTCCAAATACAAAACTTTTCTTCATGTCTCATTACATTGCTTGAACCCCTTTATATAGTGCTACCATCACCTAAGAACATTCTAGAGGAGGAATCTTATGGAAGTAGAACCTTCTAAGAAGTCCTCTTACATTTATTATATCTAACTATCATAGTGGGTCTTATTTAATAATATAGTGGACCTAGTCCACCTTACATTGAATGACCTCCATTATTATCACTATGGGCCCTCTCGACCCCCCCACTACCTCTCTAACTGCCTTACACTTTGCTCCTCATAAAACCCTGTTGAAAAAAGAAAGAGTCTATCTTCTCATACCATGACCTATGTGTCTGTTTTAGTCCACACAATGCTTTCTTTAACTTACACACTAATTTTTCTTTCCCTTTTTCCACAAACCCTTCAGGTTGAGTAAGGTAAACCTCCTCCTTTAAATCACCATTCAAAAATGCAGATTTAACATCTAGTTGGTGTAGCTTCCAATGGTACTTTGTAGCTAAAGCAATTAACATTCTGATAGTATTCAATTTAACTACTAGTGCAAATGTTTCAGCATAATCAATACCTTATGTTTGTGAATACACCTTTGCCACCAGTCTAGCCTTATACTTATCTATACTACTATCTGATTTAAACTTGGGTTTGTATATCCATTTGCATCCAATGGGCTTCTTATGTTTATGCAATTCAGTCAATTCCCAAGTATTGTTTTTCATTATAGATTCATATTCTTCCTCCATTTCATTTCGCCATTCATCATGTTCATTAGCTTCATCAAAACTCATGGGTTCTATGACATTTGAAATGCTACTAATTAGGGCATAGTCTTTATACCTCTCAGGAAGCTGAATCTGTCGTGAAGATATTCTCAACTGATTATCTTCCTCCCCACTTTGTGAAGATTTGTCTTCACCTCTAGGTGAACTGTGACTGCTTGAATTGTCCAGATCATCGAGTCCTTGTTGTTATTGTTGTTTTTTTTGTCGCTGCGGTGATGGTTGTTGTTGTTGTTTCTCTTCTTTAACTCCTTCATCAAGAAGTCTGTGCCATTCATCGTGACTATTGTCGTCATGATTTCCTGCTTCCTTCTCATGGAAAAGTACATCTCTACTTGCAAATACTTTGTGAGTAGAAGGATCAAACAATTTGTATGCTTTAAATTCAGAACAATACCCAATGAAAATACATTTAATGGCTTTAGAATCCAATTCCCTCCTATTCTCCTTTGGAATATGAGAAAAAACCTTACACCCAAATACTTTCAAATTATGAACTGTAGGTTTGGAACCATACCAGGCCTCGAAATGAGTAACATTATCAAGACACCTTGTTGGACTTCTATTCTTTAAATAAAGTGCAGTATTTATGGCTTCAGCCTAAAAAACATTCGTGAGGTTCTTACCTTTTATCATATTGTGTGCACACTCTACCAGAATTATGTTTTTCCTTTCAACGAATGTGTTCTAATGTGGAGTGTGAGGTACTAAAAACTATTGTACTATTCCATGATCTTTGCAATATTTTTTGAAGTCCCCTAATTTATACTCTTCCCCTTGTTCTGAATGGAGGATTTTGATGGATTTTCCTCTCCGCTTTTCCACCATGGTTATGAATTCCTTAAAGTATTCAAAAATATCACTTTTTCGTCTAAGTAAACCAATGTGTATCTCGTGCAATCATCAATAAATAACAAAAAGTAAAATGCACCTCCTAAAGACCTTGTCAACATAGGCCTACAAACATCAGTATGCACAAGATATAACACATCTCTCTTTTTCTTATCAGGATTAGAGGGGAATTCATCTCTCTACATCTTTCCTAATGAACATCCATCACACGCAACATTCTCATTCTTTAACATGGGAAGTCCTTCAACCATATTCTTTTTTCTGTAATAACAATAAATCAGGATGATTGATGTGTCCATACCTTTGATGCCAAAGAATCTTTGTTGTCATAGTTGCAGAAGTCAGTGCGTGATGTGGTTTGTTGGTAACATCAAGTTTGTATATGCCTCATGCTCTGACTCCTGTTGCAACAGTTTGGAAGTGGTCCAGCAGATCCTTCACTATGCAATAATTCTTGAAGAATTCAACCTTCAAGTTCTGATCTGTAATGGTGGACACAGAGATCAATTTTTTCTTTATTCTTGGCACATAAACCACATTGTGAATGTGACAAACTGTACCATTCGACAATGTCATAGGAATGTCTCCATATCCCTTGATCTGATGAGCACGGTCATCTCCAAGATATATGCTGGCACCATTTTGTGTTTCTTTAAAATTAGCATACCGATTTTTATTACAAGTCATATGTACTAATGCTCTGGAATCCGCAAACCAGGCCTTAGAATCATTCGTTTTAGCAAATAAAACAACGTTAGACACAAACAACCTAAGATCCCATGAATCAAAATTCAGGGGTTCATCAATATCATCACTAGCAATAAACAATCTGAGATCATGATTTGAGGATTTTTCTGCATAATGACTTGAATGTGTTCTAGGTTTATTCCTAACCTCATCACTCTTCTTTTTATGAAAATCTTTAACAATATGTTGAGGTCGACCAAAATAAAAACAACGCTTTGACTCATTCCTATCAGATTGCATACCTTGATTTGGAGATTGTCTTCTCTGCGATGAACTGTCTCTCTTTCATGAACCGCCTCTCTTCCATGAACTGCCTCCTTTGTCTCTTTCTCCTAATCTCCCTCTCGCGGATCTCTTATTTGACCACAGTGCCAAATCTTTATTCTGAGCCTTTAGATTCTCGTGCCTCTCTTCCTCTAGCAACAAAATACCTGTCAGTTCTTCAAACATAGGAGGTTTCTCCCTTGCTAAGAGCCTTGTTATGAACATGTGATAATCTTCTAGCATACCATTTAAGGTAATACTGACCAAGTCAGTGTTGGAAACAATTTCCCCTATATTTACTAGCTTGTCTTTCACCTCTTTAATATGACCCAAAAATGAACTAACAGATTCATTTCTATCCATCTTAATGGCTAGCAATTTAGTTTTCAGAAACAAAATGTGATTTGTGTTGCTAGTTTCATACAATGCTTTAAGCGTTGTCCATGTTGCAGCAGAGGTTGTAGCTTCTCTAATATGTGGAATTATGTTATCTTTAATTGACATGCGCAACAATACATTTTCCTTGTTTTCACGCTTCTCTCAATCTTGGATCT
Organism: Picea engelmannii; assembly: GCA_009831015.1. NCBI lineage: Eukaryota > Viridiplantae > Streptophyta > Pinopsida > Pinales > Pinaceae > Picea > Picea engelmannii. The sequence goes on from ML779417.1 coordinate 201,434, forward strand.
GTGTTGCTGTCGCACCTACATCCGCATCAGGTTTCAATTGAGTTCCCTTCGCAATGTTCCAGACACCATAGCCTTCCATGAGCGTCTGCATCTTGAATTTTCAGTTAATGAACTTCGAGCCATCTAACTTGTTGTCTTCATTGAGGTAGGTCTCTACCAGCGAATTCGCCATCACTGCAATTTAGCCTCTGCAAGTGAATTACCAAAGATATGTAACTTTTTGTCGCTCTGCTTTCGGATCCACTGATCCAACTCTTTCATTGTTCCCACTTTAAATCATGCATACATCCACCTTTAAATTATAATACCACCTCACATACATATAAACTTTTAAATCATGCATGCACCTTAATATTCAAAATATCAATTTTTAAAATTTATACTCCAAAACTAAAACCCTCTTTAAATAAAAATTCACCACATATATATATATATATAAAAAAATAAAAAAAATCACTCTTCAATTCAAGCTTCACTTATTAAAAAAGTATCCACTTTTTTAAATAAGAAACTCAAACTATATTCATGCCAAACTCCACTTTAATATAAAATATTTATAACTCCTAAAATTTAACCCGTCCACTATTGCATGCATAAGAGAAATCGTGTCACTTTTTTTAATACTCCAAAAAAGAAAACTCACGTAATCTTTAACACCACTCAACAAACCTTAACTAAACTCACGCTTCGCCATGCAAATCGTGGCATCAAATTACTCTTCCCGAGATCTCGCTCAGCATCAATTTTAAATCGACCCACGTGACCTTTCGTTATTTCCTGTGCAAGATCAAACTTTTCTCACGCTATCCACGCCCAGCGGTTTTTTAGGCTATTCAGTATCCACTTTTTTTAGGCTATTCAGTATCCACTTTTTTTAATAAGAAACTCAAACTATAATCATGCCAAACTCCACTTTAATATAAAATATTTATAACTCCCTCACGTTTTGTAAAATTTAACCCCTCCACTATTGCATGCATAAGAGAAATCGTGGCACCTTTTTTTAATACTCCAAAAAAGAAAACTCACGTACTCTTTAACTCAACAAACCTTAACTAAACTCACGCTTCACCATGCAAATCGTGGCATCAAATTACTCTTCCCGAGATCTAGCTCAACATCAATTTTAAATCGACCCACGTGACCTCTCGTTATTTCCTGTGCAAGATCAAACTTTTCTCACGCTATCCACGCCCAGCAATTTTTCAGGCTATCCAGTCCTGCGTAAACAAAAACATTTCCACCTAACCTTCTATTAGACTGCGTGCTGTCCGCATCTCACCAGTTACTTGGGTGTGGGAATCGTGGAGGCTTTCCGCACTGTAATACACAATTCGACCGCGGAAATCTGAGGGTTTTTTAATATTCGAAAGTTTCAGTTTATGAGTGTGGTTACTATCTGTTGACAACTAAATTATGATAAGATTTTTCACCTCTTCAAATAATATTAATAATAATTTTTATCATTATCATGATATTGATATTGATATGTTATTTAAAAAAATCTATTAAAATAATTAATATTAATTTAGTTATTATTTAAGTAATAATTTAATTATTTGATTTATTCTCAAATAACTAATATTAATAACATTCTTTAATTTACATATTAGAAAAAAAAATCATTGACCCTGAACTAATTAATAATAACAATATTCTTTATTTNTATATATATATATATATTTCAATTAATATTTCATTCCATTTATTTGGAAATATAAGTCAATTTTTGTGTTATTTTAAATCTCTTTGTAATTTGAGAAGGAAAATGTTAGTAATGTTCTCAATAAAATTGTTTCTTAATTGTCCATTATTTTCATTTTATAGTTTTTCTTTAATGTTTGTATATGTATAAAGTTTGAAGGGTTAGTTATTAAGTTTTTTTCAAAAAAAACACTCATAATAAATTCAAAACAAAAAAGAGAAAAATAAAAAAATTTAGAATTATAAATACAAAAATTTAGGGTTATTTTGTAAAAAAAAGACTTTGAAAATTCAAAACAAAAAAGAGAAAAATAAAAAAAATTTAGAATTATAAATACAAAAATTTAGGGTTATTTTGTAAAAAAAAGACTTTGAAAATTCAAAACAAAAAAGAGAAAAATAAAAAAATTTAGAATTATAAATACAAAAATTTAGGGTTATTTTGTAAAAAAAAGACTTTGAAATGTACATTATTAATATAATTTTAATCTTATAAAGGAAGTAGGTACTATCTAGAGTGTGGTCTATTCACAAGAAATAAAATGATAGAGTTTGTATTAAAAACCTTAAGTGGATGTACCTATAAACATTCTCTCGTAAATATAAGAAGTATTTTTAAAAAAAATTGATACATGCAATTATATTTATTTTTATTTGTATTACTCTTTGAACATCTTGAAAAAAAATGAAGAGCCATACTAAGTGGATTGGATTGATGTTCAATGATGTCATAAAGTATAAAATCCAATTCATTTATAAAAGAATCAATTGGGAAGAAGGTTGGGAATTCAAATATTAAGTTTTTGGTTTCAAAGGGATCACTTAATTGGAAATTTGTATTTTTTTTTCTAGAGAAACTTGTTTTTATTCCATGACCTAAAAATATAAAGTCAATATTAGATTGAAATATATTAAATATGACACCGAAAAAATAAACTTCGATAATTTTATATGAATTTATTTTCTTTGTTTTTATTCCATGACCTAAAAATATTAGGTGAATATTATGTTAAAATATATTCAAATATGACTCGAAAAAATAAACTCGGGTAATTTTATATGAATTTATTAGTTTTAGCCTGAATTGCTATGTTTTTTTTCATAGTGCATTGATTTTAGCATGGCCCCATGTTTTCTTTTAGATTACATTGCTTTTAGTGTAAGGTGTTTATGTGTTTTCTTAATTGTGCATTGATTTTACCATGAGTCCTTGTGTTTGTTTTTGAAATTTATTTATTTCATTTAGATCAATATGTCTGTTTTTATGGATCATAGATTTTAATCTTGATTCTTTAAGTTTAATTTTATGAACCATTAAATTTTACATAACATCCTTATAGAGCAATTTAATATTTTAGCAAACTTCTCTCTAATTGTTGGAATTCAATTAATTTGGTAAAATTCACATTTGGGTAAAAACTCTAAGCATATTGTTTCACCCAACAAAGATTTTGGGTCATGATACAACTATACCAAGGCTTAATTTTTTTTCCAAATTCTTACCAAATTTATGATTGGAAAGATGATATGCTTTCTACAATTTTTTTTACACCCATCTTTATGTCTATTTTTGTGATACAATTATTCATGGATAATATTGTTCTTTTAATTTTAATACTGCATGGATTTCAACTTGGTTTGAGAAAAGTGAAATGATGTTGCTGGTAACATCTTTGATGAAGGTAATTCAATTCATCAATTAATAGTATACAATAAGTTTTTTTTGTCCATAGTTTTATAGTTCATTGATGTTATCATGGGTCTCTATGCTTGAGTTTAGAGTGAATTACTATTAGTGTAATATCATCATGTTTGTTTTTAGCATGCATTGGGTTCAATATGGGTTTTATGTTTGTTTTTACAATGCATTGATTTCATGTGGGGTCATTATGTCCATTTATATGATAAGTCATATATTTCAACATGATATATTTATGTTTAATTTCAAAATGCTTTGAATTTTACATAGCATATTTATGTAGAATATTATCAATCAACATCCATTGATTTCATGTGGGGTCATTATGTCCATTTATATGATAAGTCATATCTTTCAACATGATATATTTATGTTTAATTTTAAAAATCTTTGAATTTCATATGGCATGTTTAATTTTAAATATGAATTTTATATGGCATATTCATGAAGACTGATCATATCATAAGTGGGGTTTGAACCTAAGTAATAAGGATAATACAAGTGGGGTTTGAACCTAAGTAAGAGATAAAAACTCTCCTCTCTACCACTCACACTGAACCCAATTGACAAATATTACATATCAAATTAGATTAAAATAAATCTACATTAATATGAAAATTTATTCATTAATTATTTAATTTTAATTTTAATTTATTAACTATACACATAAATGAAACAAACTTCTATAACACAATGAAAGTGAATAAAACTCCATAAAAATAAATCTTTTAAAACTAATTGTCATACAGTATAGTTAAAAATACTAAATCTCATATAAACATACCTAATGTTAATGATTTATCATAAAAACCATCAATCAATTATTTATATTTTAATAAAAATAATAAATCAATTAATTAAATTTTAATAAACATATACATAATGAAAAAGAGTGTTGGACAATTCTTAAAATATCTTCGATTGATGTGGAACTATATAACCATTTAACTCATCAAAATTATGGTGATTTGAGAACCCTTCTCTTAAAAAATTTGGATCATAAATAAAAGTAAAAAAAATAAAAAAGTCAATTCCTTGCCTCTCTCAAAGTTTAATAAATCAAAATTAGTCTCACTAAATATTAATCATCATCATCACTTGAATTCTAATGAAATTCTTTTTTAATCTGTAAATGATGAATGAATATCATAAATATTAACATTAAATATTAGAAAAATAAATAAAACAAATTTATCATGATATTGGATCTCAATCAAATTAATATTAACAAAACATAAATGTGATTTAAAACATTTTTTTAACTTTAGTTTATTTAATTAAGTAATGATAAAGTTTAATTTGTTTTTAATTTTTTTGTAAAAATAAATTGCATTCTCTCGATAAGTTATATAAGATTATGAACACAAACATCCATCAACACCAATTAAATTTAGTTAAATTAAATATATCTCTTTCAATTTTCATGAAATAATGATATTTAAAAACACTAATTGAATTTAATTAAATTAAATGTATCTATTTCAATTTTCATGAAATAATTAAATTAAATGCATCTCTTTCAATTTTTGTGAAATAATGGTATTTAAAAACATTGTTGTAATGGGAGTTAAATATTCTCCAATAATTTAAATTTTACAAATTTAACTTTCTAATATAATTTTATAAATTTTATTTTTAATACTAGTAAATTGAGAAATGAAATCAATATTTTAATTTATTTTTTATTTTTTTTTAATTTTTAACACGCTTTAAAATGATTATAATTTTAAATTTAACAATATAATTCATTATGGACATAAAATTTACATTTGATTAAAAAAATTAAACTTTAAAATGTTTATAATTTCAAATTTAACAATTAATTGATTATGAACATAAAATTAACATTTTATTAAAAGATTGCCCTGCCCGGCCAATAGCCATGCCCATCACGCCAACGAAGACCGGGGCCCAGTAGCATAAGCCACAAACAGTCACTAATTAAACTTTAAAATGTTTATAATTTCAAATTTAACAATTAATTGATTATGGACATAAAATTCACATTTTATTAAAAAATTAAACTGAAAATGAAAATATTAAACTGTATAATTTTTTATTTGATGAATAACGGTGAACACCTAATTTAAACACTAGCTTATACAATGTCTAATTTCAACACTAGCTTATACAATGTATAGTGTAAATTGATTTTAGCTTATTTGTATAGAGTAAATTGATTTTAGCATTGTAACAATTAACATGGGTCAGTTAAGCCGTTAATCTTATTTGTATGGTTTAAATTGATTTTAATATTATATTACTATGTTTAATTTATGGTGTAATGATTTTAGAATTGTTTATTTTAATGGTGTAGTGATTTTAGTGTGGGTTTGTTTTTTATTCTATAGTAAATTGATTTTAACATGGGTTCATATGTTTGTTTTTAGAATGTATTTATTTTAGTGTAAGGTTTTTCTGTTTTCTGTTTTTTTTTTTAATCTTATTTGCATGGTTTAAATTGATTTTAATATTATATTACTATGTTTAATTTATGGTGCAATGATTTTAGAATTGTTTATTTTAATGGTGTAGTGATTTTAGTGTGGGTTTGTTTTTTATTTTATAGTAAATTGATTTTAACATGGGTTTATATGTTTGTTTTTAGAATGTATTTATTTTAGTGTAAGGTTTTTCTGTTTTCTTTTAACATGGGTGTTAATGTTTGCTTTTAAAATGCATTCATTTTAGTTGGGGTTATTATGTTTTTTTAGTATCTATATATTTCAACATGTGATTTTTACCTTTAATTTTATGGTGCATTAAATTTGGCAAAACGTTTTTATGGATCCACCTAATATTTTAACCCCAAACATCTATAAAACCCCTTATATCTTGCATGCCCCACCCCCCAATACCTACAATATATTGACTTCATTTTTCACAATTTTAAACCCCCCTTTATGCCGCAAAGTGATAAGATATTGGTCCACAAGGTGAAGATCCTATGATTCAATCTCAAATTCTTAGTGATGATGATCGTTAACATTAGTTGAGATCAAACTCGTTGATGGAGCGAGACGGAATGACAATGCGGCTAGGGCCTAAACCCTAGCCGCCTCCACTCTGGTTTTTCGAGTGCAGGGGCGTGGATCTGCGTCTGTTGCAGCCGACCAGGATTCCCCGCATACAAGGCCGCAAATCTGCGTTGTTCAGAGCGTCCCTCCTGCATGCATGCATTTTGGAGCAGTGGTCTCCTTGCCTCTGCGACTTGCTCCGTCCTGTTTGCTGGTGGTCGCCGCCCTGCCACGATGGCCCCAGATCCGATTGTCGAGATGGAAGAAGACCCTGTGGAAGCATTCAAAGCGTTAGTCCGTTCGGCAGGACCTAAATCCAAGCCTTCTCTCTCGTCTAAGTTTGTTAAGAAGATGGAGGAGATCCCTTCTCTGGAGCTATCTCCAGAGGAGCCTTGCAACCTTGCCCTCTTTCTAGCAGAAAAGGGCCTCATTGGAAAGTTTATGGGGTTATGGCCTAGCCCCAAAATGGTGGAGGCATGGATGGATGATCGTTGGAAGCCACTGATACAGGGAAAATTTTCTCGGTACGCAGTAGGCAGGGGTTTTTTTGTCTTCAGTTTCTCGAGGACAGAGGACCGTGATCTAATCTTCAGATCTAGACCCTATTTCATGGGGTCGAGAGGGCTGCTATTAGCACCCTGGATTCCTGACTTCAATCCTGGTGCCGAGATCACCGCAGCCCCTGTTTGGGTTAGGTTGCCTCATCTTCCCTTGCATCTCTGGGGGAAAATATCTCTGGAGGATATTGGAAATATGCTTGGGCGTTTCCTGGACAGTGTGGAGCCGAAAGGGGATCAGTTTACCTCCGCTCGTATTTGTGTAGAGGTTAACCTTGAGAAAGGCCTTCCGAAAGCCATTAAGCTTTCCCTGGGGGAATGGTGCCATATCCAAGAGCTGGACTACGAGCAGATCCCTTTTAAGTGCCTTCGGTGCCATGCATACGGTCACTTCGCAAAAAGTTGCCCCAAAGCCTCTGAGGAGCCGGGACCAAGCAAAGAAGATGATTTTCAACCAGTATCTAACCGACGAAGGAAGCCAACGCGAAAGGATCCACTACCCCAGGCTCTGAAGACCACTCATTCAACAGAGGCAACTCTAGAAACTAAAAACAGCTTTGATGCGCTGAAGGAAGATGAAGCCATAGATCCAGAAGCAACAACAGCTAAGGAAGATCCTCCAGCAGAAGAAAGCCTTCCGGATTCCACCCCCCCAGATTCAGTAGCAGCGAGAGAAATTTGGGCTTCAGATCTGGAACCCTCTGCCCTTGTAGGTCTGGTTGTTTCAGTCCCCTCTAGCGGCTCTGTGGAAACTTCTGAACCTGAAGACAATTCAGTCCTGTCTCCACCCCTTACCCAAGGGCGAAGGACCAACAAAGCGCGCAGAGAAAAGGAGGCGGCCTCCAACATTTCTTTAGGCTCTCAGAAAAAGCTGGATCCCTTCTTTAAGGGGAAAATTCCATCCCCCTCGGTTTAATGCTTTGCTTCTGTCTTCTACTGTGCTCACAGTTTGTGAGAATTTACTCATGTATGCATTTTTTGTCATTTTCTCGAATTAGCTCAAGAAGCAGATGGGATTGGTCTCCCAAGACATTCACGAGAAGGTTGGCAACAATGTTAGAGGTCACCAACCTTCTTCAGATTTGTAACTTTATGATTCTGGCTTGCCAGAATGTCGCTTAATGCAGCCTAACTGTTCTCGTAAAAAAAAAAACATTCGTTGAGATCAAACTCGGTTTATCAGAAATAAAGGTAAGGAAATTACTTAAGTTTCCTTAGAATTCTTTTATGTGATTGAAAATATTTAAGATAAGAATTCTTAAATCACCATAGTTTTGATGAGTAAATATGTTAGGGAGCTTGGTATTGTAACAAATATTTTTTAATTTTAATCTAATGTGGGTGTATACATGACAATATAGGAGAAAGTAATTTTCACCTTCAATCTTCTTAGTGTTACAAAGATAAATTATTTTGACCCACAACATTATAGGAATTTTCTAGTGACTACTTTCACTATGGGGATCATGAGAGTATTCACTTATTTTGGAAATGTTGATTTTATTCTCTATGCTTGTCCAAACATAGATAATTTTGATCTTCTATATTCGGGTTGATCACCTCCTTATAGTATCTTAATTTTCTCTTATCTTGTAATTCTCTATCACAACAAAATTTCTCCTTAAATTTAAATGCAATATATGCTTAATATTGTTATTATTCTGTAGAGTGACCTCTTTATTTATACCCCAATGATTTAGTTAGGATTTTTCATCTTTATTCCAACCTCACTTGAGTCATAGGTGGTTTTGGATTGAATTTGAAGTAATATTTCGACGCATTTTGTCTTGGATGTTGTTAACCTTGGTCTTGTACATTATGTACTTAGTCATAGTCATTTTATCCATTGGAGAAAGACTTGATTATATGAGGAGGATATGATAGCATTCATTTCCTTTTATTATGATATTATAAGCTATAAAACACTTTTGGATTCACTCTATATTTCTCCTTGTTTCTCTACAGATGTTGCAACCCCAAACTTCACCACTATATAAGATAATAGGAGTGACAAGAGTATCAAAGAGGAGTTTTTCTCATTCCATGGATAAAGTTGCATTGATTTATAATTTTTTCCAATCCCATAAAAACATTTCCACCCTCCATTTATCTTTTTATCAATGCTATAGTTCTAGTTGAGATTGTGATGAAGATCAATTTTGAGATAATTGTATGAAGTCACTTCCTCCAAGATGTTTTTATCATACACAAAATTAGCATACGTGATAATTTTGTATTTAATTATCATACTGTAAATGTTTTGTTAATGTTAACATTCATACCTATACTAGAGAAAAAAATCCTTGATAAATTTTAGTTGCTTGTTGAGAACATAGGACTCCTCACCATAAAAACAAATTCATTGGGTTAAATAATGAGGATGATGAATATAGTAGGTAGATTTGGGTTGACATAACATGCATCCTCCAAATAACCCTTTAACTTGTCAATGCATATACTAGAAAGGGTATGGGATAGGGGACAACCTTTCTTAACTCCTATATTATAATTGATCTCATTTGACCATCCCTAAATGTTCCTAAACTTGGAAATAACATTCTCATACAACCTTATCACAACAACTCTCAGCTCAAAAGGAAATTTTATTTCCTCTACCATATTCCAAATTTTAGTCTTGGGCATTGTGTCAAAATATTTTCTAAAGTTAAAAAAACAACATAGGTGACTGGTTTTATTATTGTGGCACTCATCCGCAATGATCACAAGTGTAAAAAGGAGGTCTATAGTTGAATGATATCTCCTAAATACAACTAAAATTTACCTCTTTTTTCATGGATTTGTAGCCATGTGACGATCTTCTTTTCCAAAATTATTCCATATAACTTGGCTAAAATTGGGCTAATCATAGCAATCCTATAATTAGAGGGAAATTTTTATTCACTCTTTTATAAATAGGTAAAATGAAGCTTTATGTCCATTTTTTAGGGAATCCTTTCTTGAAAACTGAATTGAACAGAATGTGGATGTTAGGAATGAGGATATGCCCTCAAATTTTTAAAATTTCTACTTGGTAGACTTCAATGTCCTTAGCTTTCCCTTTTTCAAGTTTCTTAAGCCAAAAGTCTATGTCTTCCATAGGAAAAACTTCTAACTCTATGGAAAGGTTTTGGATTATTTCCACAACATAGGGATTCATAAAAAAATTTAAGGTAGGAATTGTAATCCCTTAAATGAATCTTATTGGTTTCCTAAGTTTTATGAGCCAAAATTTACCTCCAAAATCTCTTAGGATATAGCTTTGATATGTGAAAAATATTATCTTTCTTCTTATTTCTATAGTGACTTTTGTTCCTTTTAATTAGGGCTTCGTACCTATTATATTGTTTGATTTTGACTCATCATAGGCATCCCTAATGGTTTTTCTAGTAGTCTTTAATTCTTTGTCATACCAAGGGTTGGTCATTTTAGTTTTATTTTTACACATGACCTCGATAGAGAACCTATTAATGGAATTAGAGAGATTTCTCATGAAATTATGGTAGTGGTCTTCAATATTGTCCTTATTAGATAATAAATTTAATTCATTATTTAAATCCTTTAAAAAAATATCATATTTATCTTTGACGAAGATGAAGTCATTTCGGTTAACATAATTCTTTTCAATGACTCTTTTTTTCATGAAAATGTTTAGATTTAGTGATAAATATATAGGATTAGAGTTGGCATCGTGGTCATTTAGGATGCAAAGATTTACTCTTTGGTTATATATGTGGATATAATTTATCGCGTAATTTATGAAATTATTTCCAAGCCCCTGAATACAAGTCATTTAGATTGATTTCGACCACTTTCTTAGACCATTTAGATAACTATAAATCTTTTTTAACTTGGTACTAAACAAATTATCCACCAAGCCTTCAGAGTTCATTTTGTATTTGCTAGCTAAAACAGGGGATTTATGTAGGCATAGAGGATTAGGGTAGGACTCATTTCTTAAAATAATATCTTGATTGGTTGTTTTTATAACATTAAAGTCTCCTAGCAAAAGGGTACTTCCTTCTTTTCTCAAACAATAAATATCATGTTTTAATCCATTGTAAGGAAATATTTTATCTAGATTTTTTGTCTTATAAAAGGTAGAATTAGTAGGTTTGAAACAACACATTTTTATATAAATATTCTCAACATTACTATATAAAATCTCCATCAATATGTATTTATTGAAATGATCTTTGTTATGAATCCTAATGTGAGAAAAACTATTATTTTTTATTAAATAAGTTATGCCTCCAATCCCTTTGTGTTAGGATCTCTTATTCCATAATGCTACAAGAAAAATCCTTCTATGTTAGGGACCTTAAATTATTCATGCTCCCAAGATTTTATAAGCAATATAATATCAATTTCACTTAGGATCTAACTTAATATAGGCCCTTTGCTCTATTTTCTATCTATTATTATATTTTGTGTTTCTTTCCCTAATAATAGTTTTTCTATTCTTAATTAGTGTCTATTTTCTTTCTTTGCTAGCGTTTTTTACCTTTTGAACTTTCTTCCTTAATACAACTTGGTCTTCTGAAATGAGGTCTCTATTTATGAATTTTCCTAACCTTTTTAAAATTTTATTGAGTATGCAATATTTATGATCATTAGATATTACTCTAACAAAATCTCATATTTATACTTGATTACTTTTCCCAACCTCCTTACTTCTATAACCACTCTCAATAAAAATTATGTTAACAAAACAATAGTGCAATTTATGTGTTTTTTTCATGTTTATCACTTTGTTAAATTTATACAGCCTGAGTGGGCCTAATGGTTAAGAACATGGGTTTCCTCTTAAGAGGTCACATGTTCAAATCTAGAGGGGGGTAGGGTATGTATACCTTCTTAGACTTTACCGGTCAAATCTTTAAAAATAAATTATTATTATTATTATTATAAACTATTAAAAACTTTTTGTATACCATCATGGACTTTAACACCCACCAACACAAATTGAATTCACTTAAATTAAATTTACCTTTTTAATATTATTGAAAATATTATGTTTAATTCTAATGGGATTTGAACAATTCTTAAAATAATTTTGTCTATAAACTTGTACATAATTATTTATTATTTATTTATATTTGTGAAAAATATGCTGATTATGTTTTAATAAAATATTAATGTATGTAATAAAAGTAAGAAGTGGACAAATCAATTTTAAAACATTTTACATTAAGTTCGAAATATTAAACCATTTAAACTAATTCAGTAAACTGTAATAAAATTCAAACATATATTTATTCATAACAAATAATTAACAATGAAGATTGAGTGATGTACATTAAACAATTTTATTTAAAAACAATGTAATGGGATCCAAAGATATACTCTCGTGAAAACAAGAACATCAATCATGGTTGATGGAACATGCCGACAATCGATGAAGGTTGATGGAACATGCCGACAAATCAAAAGTTGAATACTAAAAACATTGTAAAGCACATGATAAGTCAGAGTATTAAAGCGCTGTCTCCACGACTTATGAAGACAATAACTTTCTAAGAAATGTTTAACTGAAGGAAGGAATATATTTAAGTTGTATAATGTAAACCTTTTTATAATATTAAAATTGTGAATAGTTCTTATAAAACTCTACTAGATAATCAAATTTAACTTCGAGTAATTATTGAGCATAATTATTCCGAGAGTGCTCTAAGTGCATCTAAAGGGTTAACCTTATTTTGTGTCATCATTGTTTTTCGAATGTTGTTTTGGAAGCTTCGTGATAGGACTCTAGTAAACGCCTTGTTATTTTTTTATTTTTTTTTGGCATTCAAAAAATTTATCTTTTTAATTTAGGTTGAACATGTTTAAATGATTTGATGATGATTAACTTCTACTAAGATGGAATTGGTCTATTGAACCTTAAGAGGGTAAGTGGTCACTTGAAATTTTTTAGAATTTTGTTTATGTGCTTGAAAAGCATTAAGATAAGTTTTCCAATCAAATGTTTTTCATCTTCAACCTTCTTAGTGTCATTAAGGTATATGCTCGACAATCTAAGAGAAAGTGTTTTTCATCTTCAACCTTCTTAGTGTCACAAAAGTGACACACTCTTTCATTCCATGGCGTTTTAGGAATTGACCAATGCCCAATTTCACTATGGAGCTCGTTAGAATTTGTTCTTATCTTAGCAATGCATAACTTTTTATTTACACTCGTCAAAACAAATAGATAATTTTGATATTCTAGATTAGGGTTGATTACATCCTTATAATACCTTAACTTTCTTTTTTCTTCTAACTCTTTATCACACAACATTTTCTCGTTAAATTCTGATTTGATGATATTTTTAATAGTATCTGTATTCTGCAAAATGGTGTCTTCCATGATTCCCCAATAGTTTAGCCAATAATGAGAATCTTTATGCCATCCTCGCTTGAGTTGATGGTGGTTATGACTCAATTTTGAAACAATTTTGGGAAGCCTATTGCATTCCATGTTGTTTAACTTGTTCTTACACATTAGGTATCTAGTCATAGCCGTGCTATCAATGGGGGAGAGGCTTGTTTGTAAGAGGAGGATGGGATAGGGCACATTTCTTTTCATTTTGAGATTATAGGTTATAAAATTATTTTGTATTTTCTTTATCTTTCTCCAGGATTCATGAGAGATACTTCAACCCCAAAATTCACATCCATAAAGAATAATAGGTGTAATGAGAGTCTTAAAGAGAAGTTTCTTCTTATCCCAAATCGAAAGATTGTTTGAATTACAATTGTTTTCAAGTCCATAATAAGATTTCCATCCCCCAATAATCCTTTTCTCAATGATATAATTCCAGTTGATCTTCTGGTGAATATCAATTCCAAGATATTTGTATGAAGCCACTTCCTCCAAGTTGTTGTTTTCATATACGAAGGTATCATAAGTGATTTTATTAGATTTAATAATCGTGACCTTAGTCTTATCAGTATTAACAGTCATTTCAATATTGGAGCAAAAATCCTTGAGGATTCTCAGTTGGTTTTCAAGATAATGGGGACTCCTTGTCATAAGAATGATATCATCAACATAAATAAGAAGATTGATGACTATACCAGTGAGAGTTTAACATACCTCTATTGCGCGCACTGAGCAAACTTATTCTTTGAGGACACTTGCTTGCAAGTGATCCGGATTATTATTACTATTGGCCATTTGATTATGATTATGAGGCATTATGGATGTGATTATATGTTATTTTATGTATTTACATAGACATGTGTTATTGACTAGGTTCTATTGAGTGTGCAGAACTTTGGACTTCGAGGATGCAAAGGCATCGATGAGACCCCTTAGACTCGATATCGAGTCAGGGAGTGGACTATTTGGGTTTGATTGTTGTTGATAAGACATATGCACATCTGATTAGACATTATGTTGATTGATTTATTTCTGACATGATTTGTTGATGATGCACACTGATGATAGCTTGTCGACCAGACTCACATGTGGAGTAGAGGGGTCATGCACNGGGTTTGATTGTTGTTGATAAGACATATGCACATCTGATTAGACATTATGTTGATTGATTTATTTCTGACATGATTTGTTGATGATGCACACTGATGATAGCTTGTCGACCAGACTCACATGTGGAGTAGAGGGGTCATGCACGATAGCTAGAGACATAAAGGCAGAGGTGTGGACAACAACCCTTCAACAACCTACTAGCACTCGTGTTGTGGCTCAAACTGTAGGTTAACGATTACCTAGTTCGAGAAGACCCAAGATGTCATGAGGGAAGACTACGACATTCACTCACGATGATTCTAAGTGGAGCACAATAAGGCATGGGCCTTATTCCTTAGAGGCCCTTAGTCTCCCACAAGGTCACCTGGCGGAGTATTGACTCTAGGGGTTTTTTATGTCTACCGAGTGAGTCAAGAGGCAAGTGGCACCCTTGGAGCACGTAGTGTGTCCTGAAGGGCACGTCGTGCAAGGAAATTTGAAAGAGGTGAGTGGCACCCTTGGAGCACGTAGTGCGTCCTGAAGGGAACATTATGCAAGGGAAACATAATGAGGCGAGTGGCACCCTTTGAGCACCTAGTGTGTCCTGAAGGGCACGTCGCGTTATTAACTAATAAGTGAATAAACCTAGATGGCCTTAGAATGAATAATGTGATAAGAAAGATCTAAAAATAATTTCCCTAATAAAATGTCGCCCAACCTAGGAAAATAAAATCTAGGTCTAAGTGATACTTGTGGTAATAATATATATATATATATATATATATATATATATATATATATAACCATCATTAAACATGTGACAAAAAGGGGGTGTGTCGTTCAATTAATTTATAAAAATGAAATTACTTTGGGGATTACATTTTCAACAAAAAAGGAAATAGTTGTTTTGTTACTTATGCTAATTAAAAATTTATTAATTAAAAAGAAAAAGGGGAAAAAGGGTAATTTCCTACACTTGCTAATTTGAGTTTTAGATAAAAAGGGAAAGAGGGAAATTTAAAAGAATTATGAAACTAAGAGAAAAATGGGGGAAACATAAAGAGAAAGGAAAACCTAAGGAAAAAAAGAAGAATGACTAAATTAGCAAGGAATCTTCCCTTTAAGAACTTTCTAAATTGAACTCAACTAGTAAATTAGTAAGGGGGTGAGTCAATAAAATGTGTAAGGGAATTTGGGGATACCTAGGAGCGATTCTAGAAATGATTTTAGGTGGGTGAGGGAAATAGGAGTAATTAAATAATTAATGAAATTAATTTATGGTTCAATGAAGGGGATGGGTGACACATGTATGGGGGGGATTTTTCTGAATTATATAATTTAACATTAAATTAAATGGGAAATTGGGAAAGAAATGACTTAGAAACTCTATATAAAGGAGGGAGGAGAAGGAGGAGGAGGAGGGATCTCTTCTTGGATCCGTGGCATTACACTACAGAATTTTAGACTTGACTGACTTATCTTGAGGGAGTTGGGATACCCATCTCGGTGAGGAGTGGTAGCTCGACCTTGTGAGGTGAGCTGAGAGCTAGTTGTTCTCTAGTTTAGTGTGTGTGGCCCGTTTGCGGCCTAGGGGGCTAATGGGGAAGAAGAGTATCCCTAGCGTCAGTTGGGAGGTACCGGTGAAGTGTCATCGGTCGGCAAGCGGGAGCTACATGGACCGCACGGGACAAAGACTTGGAGCGGTCAACTTGGGCTATGGTACGCATGTTTTTATTTTGGATGGTAGTTTAATAGTGATCTTGCGTTTTCATTTCCGTACCTTTAATTGTGTAAAGGAAGTGTTTAACTTAGCATTTTAATCAGGAACCTAAATTCCCCATAGCCTTAAGCTCATTGGTTGACTTGATTCCCTTGTCATTTGATACTTGAATGGTGTGACTGTCCTATTGGTTTTATTGATTTGTTGTGAAGAGTTGTTCTTTTTACTTCGTCGTCATCCCTAAATCATCAGTCCACACCCGAGCAATCGGCTAGGATCCGTATCGACGGTCATCACTTCGGTGTTAATAGACCTATAGATCCTAATGCCCTGCTTTTCTATGTGTGGATGATGAGCGAAGGATGTTTATGCCCCATTGTCTACCCTTGCTGATTATTCATGGTTGATCTCTAATCTTGCGCCTTTGTGTGAATGGTAAAATCTTCGTTGAATGTTTAATCCTTGTTGCAATTGACGTACCTTCTACTCATGTGATTGAGTGTTTCTTGATGTGATCTTATATCGCCTTCGTTGTTCTCCCTGTAATCATCGCCTGCAACTCTATTAACCTTGGAATGACAACGAATTTACCCTTTTAATGACAATGAATTCAAACCTTGAATGACTAAGTTTTAAGATTGTGAATTCCTTTTTATAAATGCAATATTGCAGCCCTTTATATTTGTGAATTCATTTTTATGTGAATGAATGCACTTTATGATTAGTGTTCCTTTTATATTCGCATTGTGACTGTATGAATGGGCTTTATGACTATGTGAGTCCATATTTAACTATTGACAACGTGTTTATCTAATGTTTGCGTTTTTACTGTGTCGACGATTGTTTTTTTTTACTGCATTTTTACATGTACGGAGAGGATGGTTGAGGGTTATTACTTTGTTTAGGCTGTGATTCTACAATTTTTTTTTACTGCAAATTTAATCTATTTTAGAGAGCGATATCGTTCATTGTTAGACAACTATAACATATATTACTAGAGAGCATCTTAAGCTTTTCACAACATATAACCACTATATAATATCATGCTTACCAGTGTTAGGCTTTACACAACAATATCACTCCTATAATAGACAACGATACTTATGATGATAGCGAGTTTTTTGGTTGTCAGTAATATTAATTAAACAGATTGTTGAAAGTAATTATGTTGACAACGATCTTGTTGTTATATTGTGGTGGCGACTTTATTACAGTAATGAATTTACCTTCCCATGTCTGACTTAGCTTCCCTGCCTTGCAAGCATCCTGAATCTATGTTGCATTAATGATTCCTGATTTTCTGCCGTATTAATGTTGGTATGGTTGCGGTTGGATTGTATTTCCTGCACCACTTTTTCCCTTCTTAGTTGCAGTCGTGATTCAGAGATTGTGCCCACGGATTTACTATTAACATTTCAGAAACATCTAATCGCCATGTATCCTTGACCAGCTGGTTCCATGACGATTCTAATCCATGAAGCCCTTACCTTTTGCTCCTACCCACGCTTGACTGAACATGTCAAAGCGTTGCCTTGTAGTAGACTAATCAACAACCTGAATATGTAACTCCTTCACCACAAATATATTATGAATTTGTGGGATATCGCTTCTCATTTGAGGAGTGTATGACCAAAGTTTGATGAAAGCTTAGTGCACGATCTCGAATCCCTCCTGGACTCTCACCTTAGCGCAGTAAATGGGTTTCCATGTGTAGAGATACTCGTACATGTGGTGTTTACTTGACCCTTGGTTGTTTGCTTGGGGATGAATTCGTTTATTGTTAGTCTCAATGCTTAAGCTGGGCGAACATCTGTTTCACGCCCACCAGTCCAACTAATTAAATAACCTCCACTCTAGACTGTTCATCAACTTCTGTTTTAGACAGTGCATTAACTTTAATTCTTGATTGGAAAAGAAAAATATTAATCTTCTTTAGCCCTTTTAGTTCTGAGTTCTTGATTATTTCTAATAATTATTGTAAAAAGCTTTAAGCGTTTCAGTTGGGAGTTGGGAAAGGAATCAAATTAATTGCATTCATTCCCTTACCTATTTAAAATATATACATAAATAAATGTATGTATATAATGTATAAATTGTATCTTCTTCTTGACAGTTACAGGACTAAAAGTATACCCACTACCTCACTCATGACTAATACAGAGGAGAAATCAATATACACACATGAGTGAATCCTCTATATCTACATACATATAAATATGATATAATTAAAATATATGTTTTGATTATATGGAAGAAACGAAATATGTATTAGATAGTAATTATAATAATGATTCTTATGTTACTCATTTAATGTTGATTGGTTTATTTATGGTATACTTAATTAATGATTATAACCATGATTCTTTTGTTAATGATTCATTGTCAATTATTTGATTTTTGAGTCTCTAACTTAGACGTTAATGATTTATTGGCATAATAGTTTAATAGCTTGCGCCCAATTAATGATTGAGGGATTAATAGTTTGAAAGTTATCTGGGGCTTCACACCTTGAGCTATAAGCCAATTTGAATGGTGGTTGGTCATAGTTACTGCACCACACATTTTTGTGCCTTGTAGGAACCAGACCTTCTTCGGTTAGCTATGCAATTTAGTTTTGAGTGTTTTCACCTTGGGTCTTGATGACCTGTTGCTTGGGTGCTTGGGTATAGTCTCTGTGTAATTACTGATAGATATTTCGGTCTCCTAGCGCGAGGGTTTTATCTTGGTTAAAGTCTCTAGATATGTTGTTGCTCCAAGGATACTATCACACCTATCGCCTCGTGATGACATGATTTTTGATGAGGGGATCCTTGTGCGCCCAGATAGATAGAGGCGAATGATAACCTGGTCGGAGTCTGTGCTTCCCATTTTGGGCATTGTTCGTTGTAATTGTTGTTGGTACTTAATTCTCTAACACCTCAAAATGTTGGGCTTCACACCATAGAGGCTCTAGTTACTAGTCGTCGAAGCCATTGTGTCGAGTGGTTAATGTTGTCCTTGAGCTTGTAGGCATTGTCTTTCTTGCATCAAGAAGGTAGTCATTTTTAGTTGTCTTTTGATTATTGCATGTTTCGCACAGTTGTGTGAGGTGATAGTGGGATGAGTCGTTGTTGTTTGTTGTTAGATCTGAGTGTGTTGTGTTTGTCGTCAAGGTGTGGTTTAATTGTTCTCGTCATTGCCTTCCTGCCTAAACAAAAAACAAAATTCACTTGCTTGTGTCGCTTGGAGTCTTAACGATGGGGATGTTACATATGGTATCAGAGTGGGTTCAACCCTGCGACTATGCATCGCCAGGATTTCCACTGCATTAGAACCTTGAGTATTAACCTAGCGCTAATAAAAAAAATTAACGTGTCCATGCGGTGATCTTGGTCAGAGGAATCCACTAAGGTTCGCAACGTGGTGTCGTGGAAGGAGGTGTGATGCCTATAGAAGTCCCCATGCCCTCAGAGTCTAACCCTAAGGGGAAGACCAAGTCCTTGGGCTGAATTTGAATGTTGTAAGGGATGATGATGGTCTGACGAGGCCCTTGCAAAGAATGTTAGAGGATTTGATTCACCATCTGTACTGAGTTGAGGCCAGAGTGCATGTACCCCTAAGGTTCCAGAACGTGCCCAGCTAGTACCATTAGTGTTCACCATGAACTCGAGAAGGTCCAATTTCTCGAGTTCTTTGGTTCCCCGGATGGTGCATCCGTCGAGGCATGGTTGGAGAATTTGGCGATGTGTTGTGCACTTCGCGACTAACTCCAACATGAAGTTATGAAAGGTAGTCTTTCAAATATAGGGGAGTGCTCTTCTATGGTGGAAGACTCTCCTACCGCAGTTGAACATGGAAGTTGAGGACGTGTCATAGGAACTGTTTGAGGAACGGCTGTAGGAGAGGATTAACATATGGATCAGTCGGGCCTACTACCATGGGAGATTTGGGCAAGGCCCATCGAATTCATGCAGCGGTGAATAATCGCCTGGCATATCACGAGTCGACCATGCTCGAGATGTCAGGTATCGTCGCTGACCAGACCCTTAGTATTTTGATATATCTCGGTGCTATCGAGAGTTTCATTTCTAGTGTAGCGCTAAAGTGATTTAAGGTAAAGGAAGTAGAACAGGATGAGTTTATCTTTGTAGAGATGGCATCGAGAGCCAAATAGAAGGTTGGTGGGAAGGTTACAGACTGTATCCTTAACCTGGGAGAATTGGTCACCAGGTCCAACCTATACATCACGATCTTAGGATCTTATGACGTTGTGATCAGTAGGGACTGGTTGGAATCACATGTGGTGATATTCAACTATAAGACGAAATGGTTGAGCTTGGGTTATGATGAGGGATAGAGACGCGTGATTGTAGGTCATAACCAAGGATTTTCCCTGAGGATCATCTCTTTCTTGCAGCTACAGAAGAGCATGCACAAGGGATGTAAGCTTTATGCCATCCTTGCGTTAAACGAGAAGGGACTAGCGAAAGGTATAGAACACCTTCCAGTGGCGAGAGAGTTTGCAGATGGTTTCCCTAAGGAGTTACCTGGGATGCTGCCGGAGAGGGAATTAGAATTTACCATAGACCTAAAACCAGGGACTGAACCAATAGCGAGAGTGCCTTATCGTATGTCATCCCTAGAGTTACAAGAGTTGAGAATGCAATTGAAGGAGTTGTTGAACCTCAGACTTATACATCCAAGTGTGACACCATGGGGTGCACCTATTATTTTCTTAAGAAAGAAGGATGGATTGTGGAGACTCTGCATTTACTACTGTCAATTGAACAATGCAATGATCAAGAATCAATATACGTTGCCAAGGATTGATGATATGTTTGATCAAATGAAAGGCGCGACAGTGTTTTCAAGGATAGACTCGAGATCAGGTTATCACCAGTTACATATCAAGGAGGATGATTTCCCTAAGACCACCTTTAAGACGAGGTCTAGGAATTACAAGTTTATTGTTTTACCATTTGGACTGACAAACGCCCTAGGGGTATTTATGAGTTTGATGAATGGGGTGTTCCACACGTACTTGGACAAGTTATTCCAAGTATTCATTGACGATATTTTCATTTACTCTCGGATGACGGAGAAGCATGATGAGCACTTGAGCTTGGTACTACAGTGTCGGCGAGAGAACAAATTATATGGGAAATTGTCTAAATGATCATTTTATCAATTGAAGATTTAGTACTTAGGGCATGTCATCTTCGACAAAGGTATCGTCATGGACCCAACAAAGGTCAAGGCTATTATGGAATGGCCTGCGCCGATGAATGTCCCAGAAGTGCATAGCTTCATGGATTTAGCAAGATACTATCAATGGTTCATTGAGGTATTTTCGAGGATAGAAAATCCAATCACGGAATTGCAGAAGAAGAACAAGAAATTTGTTGGACCAAGAAATGCGCAGAAGCATTTTGGAGGCTCAAGGAGCTGTTGAAAATGGCACCGATACTAAAGGTCCCTGACATGGATGCAAACTTCTTGGTATGCAATGACACATCCAAGGAAGGCTTAGGCGGAGTCTTGATGCAATACGGTCGAGTGATCGCTTACATCTCGAGGAAATTGAGAAGGCATGATGAGAACTATGTGACACACGATTTGGAGTTGTTAGCCATTGTATATGCCTTGAAGGTGGAGACACTACTTTGTTGGAAAAAAAATTTAACTAAAAATGGACCACTGTGGACTTCAACACATCTTTACATAAGGCGACCTGAACGCGTGACAATGGTGTTGCTCGTAATTGATTAGCAAATACAATTTCAAGATTACTTACATAAAAGGAATAGTGAACCAAGTGGTAGATGATTTGAGTCGGAGACCACACATCTTTTTCGTGTTGTCGCTTCAGATGAATCTACATGAAAATATTCTAACTTTATAGCATGACGATGACTGGTACAAAGAGGTCAAGGATTTTATCGAACAAAACACAATGATGGTACCAAGATTTGAGGGATTTACGTTTGACAACGATGGACTTTGAGGTTTAAAAATCAGAATTGCATATCACTGAATGAATATTTGAGGAGTTTGATCCTAAACAAGGCTCACATAGCAGTGGAGTCCCGAAGATGAGGGAATACCTTAAACCCTTATTATTTCGGAAAGAAATGAAGGCATACATAGTTAACTATCTGGCTAGATGTCTAGAATGTCAGCAGGTAAAGGTTGAACATAGACATCCAACAGGATTACTACATCCACATGCTATTCTAGAATAGAAATGGGAGGTCATTTCGATGGATTTTATTGTTGGATTGCCACTAACGACAAGGAGACACAACTCGATTTTTTTGGTAGTTGATACTCTGACAAAGAGAGCTTATTTTATTCCTATGCGTACGACGTATCAGGAACCTGACATAGCTAGAGTTTTCATTAGTCATATTGTGATGTTCCATTCCATGCCTAAGAGGATTATATTTGACCGAGGATCGGTGTTTACCGGACAATTTTGGACTAGTTTCCAAGAGGCCTTGGGAACCCAACTTAACTTTAGTACTGCGTATCACCCAGAGACTGACGTGCAGACTGAACGAACAAACGAAATCTTGGAAGACCTATTGCACATGTAGGTGATGGACCGACAAAAGCGTTGGGAAGAATTCTTGCCATTGGTAGAATTCGCTTATAACAACAGTTACCAAAGCACCATGAAGATGGTGCCTTTCAAGTCCTTTATGGGCGACCGTGTTAGATGAATTTGAGTTGGGATCGACTTTAGGATAGGTTCCTAGTGGGACCAGAAGCGATCCAAGAAATGGAAGATCAAATGAAAACAATAAGACAAAGGATCAAAGAAGTGTAGGATCGACATAAGAGTTATATCGATGCACACCATGTAGACCGTAGTCACGAAGTTGGTGATCGAGTCTTCTTGCGGGTAAAAATACATAAGAGTTTGATCAAGTTTGGAAAGGGAGGTAAAATCTCTCCTAGTTTTGTCAGACCTTTTGATATTGTGGACAGGAAAGGGCCCATGGCCTATCAACTAGCCTTGCCTGATTCTTTGAGGCGTATGCACGATGTTTTTCACATATCTATTTTGAGACATTATATTAGTGATCCTACACATGTCATTGACATGAGTTCCTTACAGGTTTCAGATGAGGGGGATCTCATGGATGAGTCGATCTGTATCTTGGATCATCGCATTCGACTACTATGATGTCGAACAATAGATCAGGTCAAGGTCCACTCGGACAACTATAGTCCGCACTAGATGACCTAGGAGAACGCATGTGATATGCACCAATAGTTTCCATTTTGTTTGATATATAGACTTATGATACTGTGATACACATTATTTTAGCACTTATATAATATGAAACTTCAGGATGAGGTTTAGACCACGAGGGGGTGTATGTAACATCCCACTCTTGTGCGCACTGAGAAAACTTATTCTTTCAGGACACTTGCTTGCAAGTGATCTGGATTATTATTACTATTGGTCGTTTTATTATGATTATGAGGCATTATGGATGTGATTATATGTTATTTTGTGTATTTACATAGACAGGTTCTATTGATTGGGTTCTCCTGAGTGTACATGAATTTGGACCTCGAGGATGCAGAGGCATCGATGAGACCCCTTGGACTCCGAATCAATTTAGGGAGTGGACTATTGGGGTTTGATTGTTGTTGATATGACATATGCACATCTGAATAGATGTTATGTTGATTGATTTATTTATGACGTGATTCGCTGATGATGCAGGTTGATGATATCTTGCTGACCAGACTCACATGTGGAGTAAAGGGTTCATGCACAAAAGCCAGAGACATTGAGGGAGAGGTGTGGAAAACAACCCTGCCATAGGCTACTAGCACTCTCTCCATGGCTTGAACTATAGGTTAACGATTACCTAGTTCGAGAAGACCCACGATGTCATGAGGGAAGAATGCGATAGTCTCTCACGATGATTCTAAGAGGTGTGCAATAAGGCAGGGGCCTTATTCCTTAGAGGCCCTTAGTATTCCACAAGATCACTTGGCGGAGTATTGACTCTAGGTGTTTTTTATGTCTACCAAGTCAGTCAAGAGGCGAGTGGCACCCTTGGAGCATGTACTGCATCCTGAAGGGCACATCATGCAAGGAAATTGGAAAGAGGTGAGTGGCAGCCTTGGAGCACGTAGTGCGGCCTGAAGGGCACATCGCGCAAGGGAAATGAAATGAGGTAAGTGGCACCCTTGGAGCACCTAGTGCATCCTGAAGGGAACGTCACGTTGTTAAATAATAAGTGAATAAACCTAAATGGCCTTAGAACGAATAATGTGATAGGAAAGATTTAAAAATAATTTCCCTAATAGAATGTCGCCTAGCCTAGGAAAATAAAATCTAGGTCTAAGTGATACTTATGTTAATAAAACAATATATATATATATATATATATATATATATATATATACTAATAATCATCATTAAACATGTGACAAGAAGGGGATAAGTTGTTCAATTAATTTATAAAAATCAAATTACTTTGGGGGCTTACATTTTCAACAAAAAGGGAAATAATTGTTTTGTTACTTATGCTAATTAAAATTTTATTAATTAAAAAGAAAAAGGGGAAAAAGGGTAATTTCCTACACTTGCTAATTTGAATTTTAGATAAAAAGGGAAAGAGAGAAATTTAAAAGAATTATGAAACTAAGGTAAAAAGGGGGGAAACATAAAGAGAAAGGAAAACTTAAGAAAAAAAAATCAGAATGACTAACTTAGCAAGGACTCTTGCCTTTAAGAACTTTCTAAATTGAACTCAACTAGTAAATTAGTAAGGGGGTAAGTCATTAAAATCTGTAAGGGAATTTGGGGACACCTAGGAGAGATTCTAGGAATGATTTTAGGTGGGTGAGAGAAATAGGAGTAATTAAATAATTAATGAAATTAATTTATGGTGCAACGAATGGGATGGGTGACACATGTACAGGGATGATTTTTCTAAATTAAAAAATTGAACATTAAATTAAATAGGAAATTGGGAAAGAAATGACTTAGAAACTCGATATAAAGGAGGGAGGAGGATGGACCTCTTCTTGGATGTGTAACGTTACGCTGCAGAATTTTAGACTTGACTAACTTATCTTGTGGGAGTTGGGATACCCAACATAGTGAGGAGTGGTAGCTCGGCCTTGCAAGGTGAGTTGGGAGCTAGTTGTTCTCTAGTTTAGTGTGTGTGGCCCCTTTGCGGCTCAGGGGGATAAGGGGGAAGACGATTACCCTTAACATTGGTTGGGAGGTACCGATGAAGTCTCATCGGTCGTCAAGCGGGAGCTACATGGAGTGCGCTGGACAATGACTCAGAGCGGTCGACTTGGACTATGGTACGTATGTTTTTATTTTGGATGGTAGTTTAATAGTGATATTGTGCTTTCATTTCTGTACCTTTGATTGTGTAAAGGAAGTGTTTTGCTTAGCATTTTAATCGAGAACTTAAATTCCCCATAGCCTTAAACTCGTTGCTTGACTTGATTCCCTTGGCATTTGATCCCTGAATGTTGTGACTGTCCTATTGGTTTTATTGATTTTTGTTAAGAGTTGTGTTTTTTACTTCATCCTCATACCTAGATCATCATTCCATGCCTGAGCAGTCGGCCAGGAGCCGGATCGACGGTTGTCACTTCGGTGTTAATAGACCTATAAATCTTAATGCCCTTCTTTTCTGTGCGTGCATGATGACCGAAGGATTTTTATTCCCCACTGTCTACCCCTGTTGATTGTTCATGGTTAATCTCTAATCTTGCGTCTTCATGTGAATGATAAAATCTGTGTTGAATGTTTAATCCTTGCTGCGATTGGCGTACCTTATACTCTTGTTATTGAGTGTTTCTTGCTGCAATCTTCTATCACCTTCGTTGTTCTCCCTGGAGTCATCGCCTGCAATTCTATTAACCTTGGAATGACAAAGAATTTACCCTTTTAATGGCAACAAATTCACACCTTGAATTCCTTTTATAAATGCAATTTTACAACCCTTTATATTTGCAAATTCATTTTTATGTGAATGAATGTGCTTTATGATTCGTGTTCCTTCTATATTTTCATTGTGACTATATGACTTGGATTTATGACTATGTGACAACGTGTTTATCTAATGTCTATGTTTTTACTATGTAGACGATAGATTTTTTTTTACTGTGTTTTTACATGTATAGGGAGGATGGTTGAGAGTTATTACTTTGTTTAGACTGTGATTCTACAAAAAAAAATTACTGCAAATTTAATCTATTTTAGACAACAATATCGTTCATTGTTAGAAAACTATATCATATATTACTAGAGAGCATCTTATGCTTTACACAACATATAACTGCTATATAATATCATGCTTAACAATGTTGGGCTTTACAGAAAAATATCACTCCTATAATAGACAACGATACTTATGATGATAGCGAGTTTTTAGGTTGTCAGTAATATTAATTAAACAGATTGTTGATAGTAATAATGTTGACAACGATCTTGTTTTTATATTTTGGTGGTGATTTTATTACAGTCATGAATTTACCTTCCCGTGTCTGACTTAGCTTCCCTGCCTTGCAAGCGTCCTAAATCTATGCCGCATTAACAATTCCTGATTTTCTGTCGTATTAACATTGGTATGGTTGTGGTTAGATTGTATTTCCTGCACCACTCTTTCCCTTCTTAGTTGCAGTCGTGATTCAGAGATTGTGCCCACGGATATACTATTAACATTTTCTAAACATGTAATCCCCGTGTATCCTTGAGTAGTTGGTTCCACGACGATTCTAATCCGTGAATCCCTTACCTTTTTCTCCTACCCACGCTTGACTGAACATGTCCAAGAGTTTCCTTGCAATAGACCAATCAACAACCTGAATCTATAACTCCTTCACCAACAAATCTATTCTGAATTTGTGGGATATTGCTTCTCATTTGAGGAGTGTAAGACCGAAGTTTGACAAAATCTTAGTGCACGATCTCGAATCCCTCCTTGACTCTCACCTTAGCACAGTAGATGGGTTTCCATGTGTAGATATACTCGTACATGTGGCGTTTACTTGACCCTTGGTTGTTTTCTTGGGGATGAATTCGTTTATTGTTAGTCTCAATGCTTAAGCTGGGCGAACATCTGTTGCACGCCCGCCAGTCCAACTAATTAAATAACCTCCACTCCCGACTGTTCATCAAATTATGTTTTAGACAATGCGTTAACTTTAATTATTGATTGGAAAAGAAAAATATTAATCTTCTTTAGCCCTTTTAGTTTTGAGTTCTTGATTATTTCCAATAATTATTGTAAAAAGCATTAAGCATTTCAGTTGGGAGTTGGGAGAGGAATCAAATTAATTTCATTCATTCCCTTACCTATTTAAAAGATATACATAAATAAATGTATGTATATAATGTATATATCGTATCTTCTTCTCTACAGTTGTAACACTAAAAGTATACCCACTACCTCACTTATGACTAATACAGAGGAGAAATCAATATACATACATGAGTGAATCCTCTATATCTACATACATATAAATATGATATAATAAAAGTATATGTTTTGATTATATGGAAGAGACGAAATATGTATTAGATAATAATTATAATAATGATTCTTATGTTACTCATTTAATGTTAATTGGTTTATTTATGGTATACTTAATTAATGCTTATAACCATGACTCTTTTGTTAATGATTCATTGTCAATTATTTGATTTTTGAGTCTCTAACTTAGATGTTAACGATTTATTGGCGTAGTAGTTTACGATTAATGATCGAGGGATTAATAGTTTAATAGTTATTTGGGGCTTCGCACCTTGAGTCGTAAGCCGATTTGAATGGTGGATGGTCATAGTTGCTTCACCACACATTTTTATTAACGATCGAAGGATTAATAGTTTAATAGTTATTTGGAGCTTCGCGCCTTGAGTCGTAAGCCGATTTGAATGGTGGTTGGTCATAGTTGCTTCACCACACATTTTTATTCCTTGTAGGAACCAAACCTTCTTCGGTTAGCTATGCAATCTAGTTTTGAGTGTTGTCACCTTGAGTTTTGAGGACGCGTTGCTTGGGTGATTGGGTATAGTCATCGTGTAATTATTGATAGATATTTCAGTCTCTTAGCACGAGGGTTTTAGCTTAGGTTAAGGGTCTAGATATGTTGTTGCACGAGGGGTACTATCACGCCTATCGCCTCACAACAACATGATTCCTGATGAGGGGATCGTTGTGTGCCCATATGGATAGAGGCGAATGATAACATGGCCAGAGTCTGTGCTTCCCTTTGTGAGCATTGTTCATTGTAATTGTTGTTGGTACTTGATTCTGTAATGCCTCAACACGTTGGGTTTCACATCGTAGAGGCTCTAGTTACTAGTCGTCGAAGCCATTGTGTCATGTGGTTTATGTTGTCCTTGAGCTTGTAGGCATTGTCTTTCTTGCATCGGGCAGGTAGCCATTTTTACCTCTCTTTTGATTTTTGCATGTTTCACCCAGTTGTGTGAGGTGCTAGTGGGCTGATTTGTTGTTGTTTGTTGTCAGATTTGAGTGCGTTGTGTTCGTCGTCAAGGTGTGGTTTAACTGTTCTCGTCATTTCCTTCCTACCTAAAAAAAAAAAAAAATCACTTGATTGTGTTCCTTGGAGTCTTAACGATGGGGACGTTACAGAGAGTAGGGCCGAGACAACCTATTTTTTTCCAAACAATCTTCTAACTTGTCAATGTATGTGAAAAAAAGGGTATGGGACAAGGGACAACCTTGTTTGACTCCAATATTGCAGTTATTCTCTTTTGACTAGCCATCAGAGTTTTTTAAACTTAGAAATAACATTCTCATACATCCTTATTGCAGTAGCCCTCAACTCGAGAGACACTTTTATATCTTCCAACTTATTCCAAAGGTTTTTCCTAGAACCATGTAAATAAATCAGAACTAT
>ML779417.1:248100-259022 GCA_009831015.1 Picea engelmannii
AATCATCTGGTACTTGAACATTTAAGTGGGGTAAAAGGAGGTTGCCCCCTCGAAGAGGCTTATTATCTGAAATTATCTCTTTTTCAAGGCGTTGAGTACTTTTTCTGAGGTTTTTCTATGCTATATTGATATTTGGTTCTTAATAGATACAAACACAAAATATGTACTACTTAGCTTAGAAAGAATAAGATAGATGCAACGCTCTTCCTCCATCTTTATATTACATTCTTCACATAAAATTATAAGTGTTTTAAACCTAGATAGATAGTCTCCAAGGCAAGAAAAATCATTTGTAATCAAGGTCAGTATTTGATTTTCTAATTGTTGTGCTCGAATAATATTGAGTTTACTAAACACAGATTCAATCGTGTCCCAAGCTTCTTTGGGGTCATCAATATCTTGAAGGTGATAGATTAAATCAGGAGAGATGGAAATTTCGATTAGTCTGCATGCTTTGTCATTCTTATTATCCCACTTGGCTTTCTTATCATTAGTGGGTGTTTTTTCTTTTCCCAAGATAATCTGGTACAAGCCTTTAATTCTTAATAAATCTTCCATATGATATTTCCATTGGAAGTAGTTGTTGCTGGTAAGAAAGATAGTACTTATAGAAGCCATATTAAATATGCTGATAATGTTGTTTTAAAAAATGAAATTGATGCTCTGGATGGAAAGAGCTAGAAAAGTTATGCGGTTTTTAAAAAAACGGAACTGAAAATGGACTTTCGATGTTAGAGTTATGCCCTTTTTAAAACAAGGCAAAATCGGTAACCAAATGACCACGTGATTGTGTAAGTTGCTTTATGAAGTCACCCACTTTTATAAAGAGAAGTGGGGATCACTTTTACAGTAAAGTTACTTTATAATAGAAAATTTGCATGAAAAATAAATAACTCTAAAATAAAATATTAAAACTACTTATAGTGATTCACTTTTATACTTGAAGTGAAATACACTTTACAATTTTAGCATGAACTTTTTCAAAAAAGGTAACAAAAGAGAGACTTGAACTCGAGACCTCTTACTTAATAAGACAACTTTTAACCAAATGATCTAGCAAAACATATTTTTATGTTCAGAAGTAGGATTGGGGGTGTTGTTATTGTTGTTGTTATTGTTGATGGCCTTGGAGAGCGTGCTAAAAAAAACTATTTTCACACAAGAAAAAARTTTYGCTTCTTGATGACAACAAGGGTTAGATCTCGRTTAGCTTACCYGAAAGATGCACCTTTTCCTATCTGTTTCTGATTTGTCGAGATTGCACAAGGAGTGGGGCAAAGAGAATATGCATATCTAAAAGAGTAGTAACCCAGAAATAAATAAAACAAAACCGAAATAAAACCAAAATACTACTCTGCAAWYTTTTTWAAAAATGAGTATTCAAGATTTTTACCTCCGGATCTGACTGTAATGGTCGTATCTCGAGAAAATGGAAACCATTTTGTAACGACCCTAATTGAATAAATGATTAAAGATTATTAAGTAAGATCTAATTAAAGGAATAATTGAGGATTAACTAAGTAATAATAATCGAACTGGAGATCACATTTAATGACCTGTGACATAAATTTAAGGGATAAAAAAAAATGATATAACAGGAATTGCGTTTGCAGTAGAGGGTGGCGTATGCAGGGCGAGAAGCCCAGAAATCCCAAGATGATAAAAATATTAATGAAGGGACGAAGGACAGAGGACGGGGGTGGTTGTGAAGTAAATGCGTGAGTCGGAAAGGAGGAATAAGGGACGGGAAGAGGAGGATGTGTGCACCATTCGACAGGGGGGAATGGATGTTGTGGAGTGTAATTGTTGAGCCGGATGTATTGGCGAGGACTATTGTGTTTTTCCGTGAGAAGAGAGCCTTTGGATGGTTGTGTTTTGCTGTGAGCAGCGATTTCCTGTGCATTGTTGTATTTTGCGGACTGTTGGCTTGATGTGAGCAAGGAGTAGAGCTCCTGGCTGAGATTTTATCCGGGGAGGCACCGGGTTGCTGGAGTTTTTAGGCACGGAGGGCCAGGATATTCGTAGATATCCTGGAGCTAGGTAGTTTTACTAGTTGGCAGGGAGGACAGTAGTTTTGGGAAGTTATTTTCCTGTTTGTGGCAGGGTTGATCTGTGTAGCAGGGAGCAGAAAGGCAGCAGCAAGGAAAAGAGGCAACATAAATTAGCATCAGATCCAGGTACTTGTTAAGTTATGTATTTATTTCATTCTGTCATGAATTTAGTATTTATTGATAAATCTGAGTTACTGAAGTTGCTATTATAAAAGTCAATATCATGCTATGAAGTTTGTTTCAGTTTACTTTCATAAAATGTTTAGGAAACTTAATGATGTTTAGGAATATATGGGCATTACACATTTCAAGTGAAACAAGAAGTTTTATTAAATGAAAAGAGTGCTCCAGACGCAATGGAACAGTCTTCTCAGCCCAGAAATGTATGGAAATGACAGAAAGTTGAGATGAGGCAACTCGGCTTCACGATCTCGATCTTCAATAGGAGCAGGTTTTCGAACAGGATTTGATACCATGTTCCACAACACGGGTATTCCAACAAAGGACGAACACCTTCAATAAAAACTCACATAACCAGATCAAAGATCAACACACCAATGTTTTCACGTGGTAAAACCCCTACGGGGAAACATCCACGGCCCCAACCAACATGGCCACTTGGAGCAGTTTATTAATGCAAAGAAAAATATTACAGAGAGATTTTACAAGAGAGTTTCTCACAATCGATCATCGGAAAATGACCCTCCATGCTCTTTAAATAGAGACCATGGACCAATCGGGAGTTAAGCCACAGATCAATGGCCATTAAGATCGAGGAGAGTATGAATCGTCGGATCACTCTATGTTGGGAACATATCGTGACCGTCGGATGTACTAACTACAAATGCATACTAATGCATACTAAAGAAACACACTTTTACCTAACAACATATTATACCAAGTAGATCTTAACTAACTCCTAAGTGTCTAAATATCCTAACAAATATTTGAAAATATGCAAAGGAGTGGGACTGAGTGTCGTGGAAGGAAAACCACAGGGAATTGGGATTGGTATTTTTGGGACAAGGTGCTACAACATTATTAGGGTGAGATGAGGTCTGATTTGTATGATCTTGTGAAGGAGATGAGGTGTGGGTTGGTCGGGATTGAAGTGTTCGACCTTGGTAATCCACCTTTATTTATATAGCTAAATCTCTTTTAAAATATTTATCCAAACTCATACATTCAAAAAATTCTACTTCTCTACGAAATTCAGATAACAAGCCTGAATTAAATTTGAGAATTAATACCTCTTTTGGATCCGATATGTGAAGTTGGATTCGAATCTTGTTGAATTAGTCAATGTATTATTGTAAATTTTGTGTAGGTAATTTCTCGAGTTAAAGCCATCTTTTCCACAAATTCTAAAGGTACTCGAGTGGATAAAAAACGGTCTCTCAAAGCTTGAAAAAATTGTACCCATTTTTTGATAGGTGACTCTGAAGAGTTATCGCAAGATCCTATATCTACCACCAATTCTGAGCTAGGCCTTCCAGTTGGAGAGCTTCTATTTGGAGTTTCCTTTCCTCAGTTAGGCCAGTACAAGTCCTAAAATATGTGGAGATATTGTGGATTGATGAATCTATATCCTCTCCATTCATTTTCCCTACAAATTTGGGGAGTTAGAACCCATGTCAAGGAATAATGGATCTGGGTTACTCTATTGTTGCATTCTCATTAGCTCATTGAAGGTTGAGGCTAGGTATTGTATTTGATTGGATGTATTAGAATCTGAGTCAACTGACAAGGGGTCTCTCTCGGGAGGCATGGTTTTCTCACACAAATGAATTGACTATCAATATTTACACCCAAACACTGAATAATATTTGAGTGAGTGAGAGAGAGACAAAGTGCTATGATATGGGAAGAGATTCAAACTATGGTGATATTAGATAGCTTGCAGAAGAAATCAAGCTTCAAGGGGCCATGGATTCTTAAGGTGTGTTATATTTCACTTTTAAAGTGAGATAAACACCCATGGAAATGTGAGTTTCTATATGAATTTGTAATGTGAGATGGAGGTGACCATGAAACATGGGAAATAAATAGAGGGAGAGATTTGTGGAATGTAGGTAGCAATATATCTATGAGTATTTTCTCTTATGTGGATATTTGTATATCCACCATGTTATCACTCTGTAAATTTGTTTTGGCTGATACACAAATGATAGAGGTAATTGTTTCAGCCTACTTTAGAGCTGAGGCACTAGCCTGCTCAACGCAGAGAGGGCTCTCTCGTGTCACTTGATATTTCTTTGGAAATTCATGGCTAGATTTGGTTTGGTTTGGAGGGTTTTTAACAAATTTGTTGGCAAAGAAGGGGAGGAACACTCAGGGCTATGGAGTCAAAATTTTGAAAGTGCACAAAAACAATGATCAACCAGTAGAAATCTCTAGAGGCTAAAGGCTAAATGAGGCAATGAATCTGAGTTATAACTTGAATTTAGATAGAATGGTAAGAGGAAATAGAAATAGATAACTGCATCAGAGAATTATAGGAATGAATTATGAATTAGCTAAGAAGAAAAAACACAGTTTAAATTGCTTAAGACAAGAGCATAAAATGATGAATTATGGGCCTTTAAATCTCCAATTTAAACAAAAGACAATGTAAATGGAATTAAAGAAACATAGGAAATACATACAATGAGGGAGGACAAAACTCATATCACCACCATTAGAATATTTTCGTAGAGACTTCAAAGCTGCTGCATATGTATTCAATTCAGCCCCATAAAATTACAATGAAGCTTAGAAAAACCCAAATTGTGCCCTTGCACTTATCCCTATCATTAATACACTCAGAACCTCTAATACTTATACAATTCAAGTTCATTCAGTGTGTAACTGATTACAATAACTAAAATGAAATGGTTCAGTTTCTACAATGATTACAAATGACAGTTTTCAGAAAAAACGTTTCATGATCCCTGGAGATTCCTCTGACACTCGAGCTCCTTCCTGTGCCATGTTCTCTTTGAAATGTCACTTATACTCTTTCAAATTTAATCCCATTTATCCATATTCTCATTAAATATTTGGGAATAATATATTTGAAATAAAAATAATTCCCAAATATTTTTCTATCCTGTATAATTAAATTTCCATAATTTAATTCATGCCCATGGTTTTTAAAACCATGTGTTGTTTTCCCAATTCACCATTTCATTGTAAAAAACATTTATTGTTACCATTTCCCTGTAAAAAACATTTACTGTGTAATGGTTTTCCAATTTACCTTTCACTATGAAAAAACATTTACTGTGTGCTTTTTCCAGTTTACCGTCTTTGGTAAAATACCTTTTATCTTCTTCTTTTACTTCTGTAAATCTTTGGATACAAAACTATCCAAGTCTTCATTCACGTGCATCTTCTCATTTAAATATTTTGCATGGAAATAAGCATTGATGTCTTTAATTTGTAAAACTTAAATCTTGCCTCCGTAAAACCTTTTCACCATGAGGAGGAATTTCATTTATTAGAAATTTCATATTTGTTGTTGAAATGCACTCCTGGAAAAATGCAGCACATTAAACATATGATAAATGGTGCATTTATTACATTTATTCCAAACTACTTTTACCTCAAATGTGCTCCATGTAAAAACACGTGTCCACCAAATAAACCACGGTAGTTTTTCCCGGCCTGCCTTCACATAATTAACCTCCTCTCTATTTCAATCCCCGATATGTATGTGTGCCCTCCATCCAACCTTCGACTTTTCCGCATTATAAATTGAGATTTGTGCCCATGATACGATTTGACGTGATTCCATAAATTAAATATTGGATTAAATATTAATATAAATATTTTAATATAAAAATATTTATATTAATAATAATAAACCCCTTTTTTCTATTTTCTAAGGACTTTGGGCATATGAGGCTTAACACATGACTTTGTGGATAGGATTAGGGTGCTTAATAAAAGGAATATTTTTATTTTATAAGGGTAAAAATGAATGAAGTGATGGAACTAAGGGATTTAGATAAGAATTAAGGATAGGTATAGGCTTGGGATATTTGCCAATTTTTTACTTATGGAGTACATGACCATTTTGGATGATCCATTGGGTGAAGGATTTAGGTGATGTGAGTTTGAGGGAGCTGGTGAAAAAGTATTAAAATCTGAGTGGAAATATAACACAAGGACAAGCTTCTTTGGAAAAATAAAATGAAGATTAGCAGTTGATAATACCATCAACTTCTGATATCGGGGGTTGGAAAAAATGGTTTTGAGTAGACCACTTTTCGCCTCGATGTACCTCTGGTGTCACCACACGTCCACGAAAAGAAACCACGATATTTTCCCCAACCCACTCTCACATAATTAAACCTCGTGCTACTTCATTTCCCAATATGATTCATGGTCGTTGATCTGGGCCGCTCCATGATCTATGGTTCGTCAGGCCCCACCTTTCGCACCTCCGCTATATTGGCTCTTCTTTGACAGATGTGGCCTGGTCCTCCAAATCACGCTATATCTCTACACTACTTTATCCCTCTGCTAAATCTGAAATTTGTAGTCCATACTGAATTGTTATGGTGATAATACACCATAAACTCAAAACACTAAGGAGGGTCCGAGTTGTGAAAACAAATATTGAGAAAACCCCAAAAAAACAATTGTGTTAAAAACCAGATATGGATAGCTTACATACTTATCTTGCTTCTCTTTCTTATGTTGTTGGTTATTCTTTGGATATGGATCTTTGATACTAATTGATCTCTCATAAAGAGACAACAAACACATTTTTTGAGTTATGGAGATGAGGGCACACTTTCCAGAGGAGGTCACACTTGCTAGAGGAGGGCACACTAGCCAGAGGAGGGCACACTTTCCAAAGGAGGGAGTTCGTAATATAAGGGAACACTTTCCATAGGAGGGATCACTTTCCGAGACAATTCTGAAGATGGGAGCATATTTTCCATAGGAGGGCAGAATTTCCAGAGGACGGTGCACTATCCAAAGGAGAGTGCACTTGCCAGAGGAGGGCACACTTGTCTCAGGAGGGCATACTATCTAGAGGAGGGAGTAATCGCTATAGGAGGGTGTACTAGATAGAGGAGGGAACAATATCTAGAGGAGGGCTCACTAGTCATAGGATGGCTCAATAAACATAGGAGGGAGCACTTGAAGCTAGGGCACAGTTTGCAAGATAGAACATGTTGTGGCGACAACTACAAAACAACAACAGACAAAAAAAACCATAAACATAGAACAAGAGAGAAAATGAGACAAAAACGAATTTGCTTCAAAAATAAGTCAACACCTCTATTATTTCATAGAATCACCTTTTATAGAGAATGGACCTACTTATTTTGCATACATAATATTATTCTAATCACAAAATAAACTAAACTCTACTCTATTACATTGTCCCTTAATGTTTTATTAATGGGGTTATAAGGAAGGCTAGCTTGCTTATGGCCCAATAATTCTAATAAACAACTAACATATCTTCAAATCCAATCTAGTTTCTTGAGATATTTTCTAATCTTTTCTCCAACTATCTATGTAGATTATTTGTACCAAAAATAAATCCAACCTACATCATAGATTGTAAGAAAATGGAGAATCGTTGAAGAGCTATATGCATATGCCTAAAATTGACAAATTCTATAATTACTTTGATAAGCAATGAATATATCCAAAATTTTAATATAGGCTTTTGAGATATTATGTGTATGTTTTCAGGCCCATGTACAACTACTCTCTACAAAACAATCATGTTGACCCAAATCGTAGATTTTCAAATAAGAAAAAATATTTGAAGGCCTAACTACACATGCCCAAAAGAAACCTAGAAATTCATTTCAATATTTTAATGAACATTTGGCAACCAAACCTCAATATACATCCATACATGAAGATAATAACACAATTCGATTCTATTATCTAATGAAACTCAATCAATGGATTTTCTATCTAGTTGAATTTAGCATAAGTTGAATTGAAGGGTTTACAAATCACATAAAAACAACACCATTCATTTAGATATTTTTCCATTCCTCAAACCACTATTATAAAATAAAAATAAACTACAAGTTTCATTCCAATGATAGGGTACAAACCTTATTTAGTAACCATGATCAACCCACCCACCTCTCATCCCTTCATAATTAAAATTTTTTCCCTAAAAAAGATGGAAAAACACCAATGTCTCAATTGTTTCTATAATTTTGATGAACAATATTTTGAAGCGAATAAATGTACAAAATATAAATGATTTTAAACGGATGTATCATCCCAAGACTACTCAAAATAAATTTCAATTGAAGGTACTATTGAGATAAAATATGAAGAAACCACCCCTCATCCTCAAGAATAAACAATGTTAAAAACTCCTAATCAAGAATCCCAAATCTCCCCCCATGCTTTATCTCACTAAATTTCTACACCCCAAACTCTAAGGATGACTAGTTACATAAAAAAA
Source organism: Picea engelmannii (assembly GCA_009831015.1). Taxonomy (NCBI): domain Eukaryota; kingdom Viridiplantae; phylum Streptophyta; class Pinopsida; order Pinales; family Pinaceae; genus Picea; species Picea engelmannii. The sequence continues at coordinate 256,588 of ML779417.1, forward strand.
TCCAAGGTGATTGTTTTGATTGAAAATGGTAGCACCTACAATTTTATTCATTGGAGAGTGGCTAAAGAAACCCATTGTTATGTTTATGCTACACGTAATTTTTAGATTATGATAGCCAATGGTGTTACGATCAAATGTGTAGCCTAATGTGAAAATGTGAAACTTAAAATAGGAGTATAATCTCAAATCTCACATTTTTCTATTAAAATGGGTTGTTGTGATATGGTTTTCTTGGTGCAAAATGCATACATACGTTGGTGATTGTTACCATGTATTTCAAGGGATTATATATAATTTTCACTATGGAAAGGTATAAACACACTCTCACAAGGCTTAAGTATGGTTTCCATGAAATTATTAGCTCTCACTACATGGATAAACTATTGAATAAATGCCACACTAGCATTATTGACTAGTCGAATTCCATACAAGTTGTGGATAACCCCATATAGGAGATTCACGTTATTTTTAGATGGTAGTGACGAAACATTAACATGTATTTGCAACACTCCATGTCTTATTTCCTTCATGTTGTGATAATGACCATGGTATCCCTTTGATTCTAGGTATTCAACCATCTAATGTACATCCTTAAATTCACCCTTTTACATAGAAGAACGAAATAAAAAAATATCATTTAGAAACTGTTGTAGGTTGGAGGCATACATTCTAGTACCAACCCTTACTCATCACATGTGGTCATGGTATCAAATAAAGAAGGAAATGTTTCCTTGATTTTTGGGATCTCAATTAATTGACCTTCAATGACAAATTTACCATTCCAGATATCAATGTTTTCTTGGATGAGTTTTATGAAGAATTGTTTTTCACTAAAGTCGACCTTCTCTCAAGATACCGCCAAATAAAAATGAAGGAGGAGGACATCCCTTAGACAAATTTTCACACACTTGAAGGCCATTATCAGTTTTTAGTGGTGCCCTTTTGAATTTGCAATGCTCTATCCACCTTTCAAATCCTCATGAAAAATATTTTTTGACCTTTCTATGTAATTTTGTTCTTGTATCCTTTGATGATATATTGATATAAAACATGGTATCCCCATATAATGCATGTGGATAGAGCCTTTCAACCTCTGTGGGACAAACATGTGTTCCTTAAATGTTTGAAAATCATTATTGAGACTTTATAGGTTGAATACTTGAGTCACATTATCATTCGAGATTGAATGTCCATAGATCCAAGAAATTTTTGGCTATGAAAGATTGGTCAATCCCCCAAAAGATTGAAAACATTGCATGGTTTCTTGGGAATTATGGATACTAGCAAAGTTTGTGAAGAATTATGGAAAAATTATTATACCCTTAATATCCATGCTAAAATATAATGTGTCTATGTGGAATGAGGCCATCGAGTTAGCCTTCTCTAATTTAGAGGATGTCATGTGCACTAATCTAGTCTTAGCAGTTCCTCATTTCACTAATACTTTTGTCTTCGAATGTGATGCCTTGGAAAGACGTTTTGGTGTGGTGTTGATGTAAGAAGGTAGTACCTTGGAATCCACTCGTAATAGTTGTGACATTACAATTTGGGAGATCCACCAATGAGAAAGAGAATATGGCCATCCTTCATGCAGTTGAGACTTAACATCCATATTTCATCAACAGGTGCTTCCAAATCAAGACCGATCATCATCGTTTTCAGTATTTCCTAGATTAGAATCCATTGTCAATAGAGAATCATACCTGGGCCACTAAGATGCTTGGGTATGGTTATGAGATCGTATGTAAGAAAGGTAAAGAAAATTTAGTGGTATATGCTTTATGAAGACAACATGAGGAGGAAGGATCTCACTTTTCCTTATCCTTACATGCACCTAATTGGCTCATTGAATATTTTCATTAATGTATTGAAAATGATAGTATGGTAAAACTCATCCAAAGGATTTATCAAGATGAAAACCCTCCTAAGGGTTATACATGACACCAAGACACCTTGAAGTATAAAGGGTGCATTTTTCTAGTAAATTGTTTTTCTTTAAAAAAAAGGGTGTTAGAGGAGTTATATTCATCACCTACCCTAGGTCCATTTGGGTTTCATAAAACTCATGAGTGACTTAAGAATTACTTTTCTTGAGAAGGAATGAGAATAGAAATATAGGCTTTTGTAGTAACATGTCATGTTTTTCAAAGAAAAAGTGGCCACACTGTGAAGACTTTTAGGGAATTACAACCATTACTAATCCCAACCATAATATGGATTAACATCTCCATGGATTTTATAGTGGGAATTCTAAAATTTGTTAACAAATCGGTCATCATTGCCGTAGTTTAATAGATTTATAAATATTCTCATTTTTGTGCCTTATTGCACACATTTGTTCCTTCTAAAGTTTCCCAAGTATTTATGGATAAGATTTGTAAGTTACATGGAATTCCTATTTACATTATATCATTTTTGGATCCCACATTGTTGTA
>ML779417.1:266562-279064 GCA_009831015.1 Picea engelmannii
TTTAAACTACCATATATTCCCACTTTAACTCAAAAATTGACAAAGAAGCAAAAATGACAATAATTAGCCAATAACACTTTAAAATAAAGTTCCCAAATTCTTTGGATTGCTAGTCCTCTTCCAAAGACACAACATGTTACCAACCTATCACATTGTTGGCCCTGCCTTTGATGCTCCTGCATCATACTCCCAAGGTAATAAAATTATGACCTCCAGGTCATATTCTTCCAATGCCTAAATCATATGTTTTCCAAACCTTGTACTACAACTCTCCATTGCCTTTATTTCCATCACATTCCATTTATAGTCTCAACTTACCAGTCTTCCACACCCTATGTTGCAGTCTTCTATTGCATTTACCCAACTCTTCTTTTTCATCTAATGAATTAAAACAATTCACCTCTTCCTTCTTCATGTTACACATTCTCTTGGAATGCCTTGGCATAACTATCCAAAACTCATCAAGTTTCTTATCCCACTTCACACTTTCACTTTTAAGTTGTTGACTGCTTGTCTCTACCATTCCTTCATCCTTAATGTCCCTGAGGACATCTCCTTTTGTAACATTTACTTGTTGTCACTGAACTTAAAATTCACTCCCATACTTAAGTTCCTCTAGCAAATATTTCAGAAACTTGACTTCCCTATGATAACTTCCATATTCTATTTCATCATGACAATTATAGCATTATGTTTTTATCCTATTTCCCCCTTCTATCTCACTCAACATTTTAGACTTCAACTTACTTTCCATAATTTCAATTTTCTTCCTACATTCCAAGACAACTTCTTGTTCATCATATTGTAAACATAACATAAGTTCTTCTTTATGAGATATCAAAGCCTCATATTTTTCCATTTCAACTTGATATTCATAACCAATTTTTTTTTTTCAGTCTCTTCAGATTTCCACGAATCTACACACTGATTTGTATTACAATTATGTAAATCCCAAGACACAAATCCTTCACTGTGTTTGCTCAAGAATTTAGATTTCTTGACTGATTCCTTTTCAGATTTGTCATTGATGAAAATATCCTCATCTTTACTTAGTTCCAATTTCACAATCTGAATGTTCAGTTTCTATTTTGCTAGTCTATCCTCCAAGAGACTCGGCTCATACCACAAATCTGCCAACTCATTTTCTATTTCTTCCAAAAGTTCTACACTTTCTTCCTCTACATTAATTGTCAAGAAACATTCTTTACCTTGGTTGTCTTCAAGGCTAGCATCCTTCATAAATTTATGATCACCCACAAAATCTTCAGTAGCAACATTCAGTAGTTTCTCTTCCCTCTTCATCATAAGGTTATATGAACCTTCTTCTATCTCTTGAAAAAACTGATTTTTTCCTTTCTCTTCTTTTGTGACAACACTAGAGAGTTGTCTTGCTTCAATAAACTCTGCATTCACATACAATACATTAGTTTTAAAATCATGAGATCCTAAGATCTCTCTGGATGGTCTCACCATCAATTCTTTTAGCTGATTTCTATTGTCAGAACACTTCATCATGGTATTATTGGATTGTATACCCTCTTCATCAGTTTTCCAAAGGAAAATTTCTGATGCACGTTCACATGAATATATTGCTTTCTTCCTCATTGCTCCTTTCTCAAGCTCATCTTTCTTGAGCTCTCTATCATTTCTCAAGACTAATGAATTTAGTCTATGCCTCTACTGCAATGCAAACCATTGCACTCTCTTTATATTCATCACCATTCCATAATATTCATCTTCATTATCTTCTTGAATCAGTTTCTCTAGTTTACTGAGTCTTTCTCTGATCACAACAAGCTCTTTATCATTCCCCTTATGACTTATATTTTGAATTTCCTTCAGCTAAATATCCTTATTCACCTAATTGTAGTCTTTCTCTATGTTCCTCATATGTACATGAGTAATCATCTCCATTATTGTCTTTATGACAGTATCAAGAGACTCTCTTTCTTTCCTCATATCTAAGCAATCTTCATAGCCATAGCCAACCATCTTCTCCTTTACTTGTGTGACAGTTCTAAGTGATTTTCCATCATAATTATAACCTACAAAAACTGCATACATACACTATTTATTATTTTGAAAATCGTAAGGCTTTGAGGCCTCTTTTGTGGTCTCAAACATTAGCTCTTCCAATTGGTTTTCATACTTCCAAGGATCCATGAAACCATCATCTAATCTCATGTCTTCATCTTCATCATTACTCTCACCAAGAACAGGTCCTTGTTTAGGTTCACATAAATAAACCTCTTCCTCAAAACACATTCTTTGTTGCAACTAAGCTCCTCTGAGTTCTTATTCCAACTAAACTCTTGTATCATACTTCAGTCTCCTTTGTAACTGAATCCACTTGATTCTTTTCCTCTGAATAACCCAGCCATACCTTTGGTCCTCCATATTTCTCTATACAAACTCTCTCATTACTTCCAACTACACTTTTATTTCATCCAACTCCCTATCAAGATTTTCCTGACTTGATCTTCTATGGCCCTTCTCTGAACCTTCACTATGATTATCAACAACCACAATCTTCTTTCCCTCATGAACTCCTATTTTTTCATCATGGAATACGACCAATCCATCACTACAAGATGAATCCATCAACTTCTCTATAGATACCACACCAAGTCTTCCCATGCTTGGCCTTCTACTGGCATCTTTGTTGGTTTCTCTTTTCTGATTGTGACTCCTCCTTCAACCTCTAAGATAACCATCAATAGTCATCTCTTATTTTCCCTGTGGACTCCTCCTATTCCACCTTGTGGGATGCAAACTGTTAGAAAAACAGGACCATGGAGCAATAAAATAAAAAAAATGTGGAAAAAAAACACAAAAGATACACAATACAATAGGGACATAGATTTATGTGGTTCACCCAGTGTGGGCCACATCCACCTGAGAAATTTCCAAGTCCTTCCTTTATTATTATCCAACATATGAAGGGATACAACCTACAACAAACCTGCGGTAACTTCCCCTTCTTTCTATCACAGTGTCGTATCTTAGAATACAATATTCACCCTCCACTATAGCCGCAATACATTTCCCTCATAAAAGAGGGTTGCCTTCTAGGGAAAAAAAACCTAACACAATCTCTACCGTTAGATCTATGACCTTATAATGAACGTTCTAGATTTACAATGAAATTACAATATACATTTACAAGGCAATTTTTCCTTCAGAGGTTTTGCCCCTGAACCCCTGCTAGGGGCCCGCTTACCCCCAGACCCCCTAGTCAGGGGGATAGCTCCCCCCGGACCCCGCAAAGGGGGTACCCCCCCTCTGCACTTCCTCGCATGGAAGGGTGTACATACTTTTGGGTTGTAAATACTTCAAGGGGTATAAGCACAACTGAAAGTAAAATACCTCTAAATCAGGAAGATAATCAGGCTCCACAACCAACACAAACAACCTCTTCTACTTTTGAAAAAAGCACATTACTTGTTCCCAGTCCTAATTCATCTCTTGGTCACTCTACTTCTTCTTGGATATTCACACAAAACCCTCCCTTGAGCACTCCTGCTCTTCATCTTTTAAGGATAATATATTGATGCTTTACAACTACTCACCTTCCTTGGAGAACTACAATTAGTCTCCCTTCTCCAACAATAACATGTGCTACCTTGGTGCATTCACAATTTTCTCTTGCTTTCACCTGCAAACATGTTATCTCTTCTTATGAAATCCAATGACTATTGAAATCCTTGAATCTTACTTCTTACCAGTATCTGCTTCAGCCAAAACACTGCTTCAACTTCACCAATCCTACTAGATGAAATTACTGAGTCCTGAGTCTTTTCCCCTTCTTTAAGAGCTTTTCTTTCTCTTCTCCTTCACATTATCCAAGCTATGATTCACTATCATACTTTTCCCTTCAACTATTTTCTACCAAGAACACATTCATATTATCTTATACAATCAAATGACAAGACATAATCACTTACCAAACTTCCTCAATCTTGCTTGGCTGAAACCCTTCTTGTTGTCTGCAATTTCTTATTTGTTGTGAACTCTTCACAAGCCACTGTTTACAAATAATATTTTCATAGTTCTCCTTTGTTCTTCCCAAAGGACCCTTACTGCTCTGATACCAAAACTTGATAGTAGGCCAAAACTTCAGCCTACCCATACCCGAGGATATCTTTAAATCTCTAGTGTGCTCCTTACTATGTAACACATTCTGCCAGGTTCATATATCCCTTACTAACTTTTAGAACCCATGTTTTTTTTTATCTCAAATCTAACCTTAGTCTTCTAGTCAAGGTTGTTTCTACCATCAAATATATTTCTCTTAGTTCCAAACTATATGCATTCTCATATGTGATTTCAATAGTGACCATAGGTTATATGTATCTGGGCTTATCTTCATTTAGAAAAAAAGAAATGCTTACCATTCATCGATCCACTACCATAGGACCCAAGCCTATGACCAGGCTCTATCACAACAATAAAAAGTGTTTAATCCCACATCCCCTCAGCTCTCCTTTGTTTACTCCACATGACCGACGCATGTGCACCAAGGCCTATTGTACTCGTTCAAATGTGCTAAGATCTACACCTATGATCTGACTGTGCACCACGACTACCATGTCAATCCTTTGACCATCCACATCAATTCCTCTCCTTATTATTGCCCTTCTTCAACCATTCAATCGCCCCCTATACACACATATACTTTCCATTTGATTTATACTATCTCTATGAAAAACCTCTCTGTTTCTCTATCTCTTGAGCAGTGAAAACACAATATTTCTTCAACTCCTCTGTGTAGATATCCTAAAATCGACAGTTATCTCAACCCCCTAATTTTTCTAGCTCTGCAATATGCCTGTATGTCGATGAATGCACTTTGTCAACTCTGAAATTTACAATAAAACTCCAACTCTTAGCATCATTGCAAGTTCAATTACAAAATGCAATTCAAGACGTTGATTTCTAACTTTGCCCTCAAGCAACACCTCAACCACTCAATCCGTCGACACTGTAATATGACTGTATATCGACTATTTCACATTGTTTAACCCTGAATTTGGAAATGATACTCGGGTTATAATATAATTATAATTATGTTCTTTGATTCCAATCATCTAAATGAAAACATGAAGTCGTATCATATGAACTCAAAGGTTCTCTGGTACATTACCTCATTCCTCTACGATTTAGTATGAAATACTAAACCCTTGCACAATCATTACAATAAATTTTGGCTTGATTAAACTAGAGCCCTGACTCTACTATGCAATAGTCAATAATCTGTAAATGAACGACACAATCTCAATATCAGTGAAAGAATCATATTACCATAGATACCGTCTCAGTTACTTACAGGAAAAAAACATCGATAAATACATAAATCACTATCTATTTATTGAAAATTTCTCTGTAGGAAACCCTCGAGCTTTCAACACAGTTTACATTTTTTTTTTCATCTGTAGTACAGAGTGCCCCACTCACCTCTTTGTCTCTCTCTCGCTTCTCTATCCCACTGACTTCCCCCCAAAATTACTATTCATTGACAGTCCTAACAACTAACAACCCTCCTGCATAAACGAAGGAATCTACTAAATTTAGAAAACTAATGGCTAAAATGTTGCAGCCAACTAACCTAGGTGGCTCAGTCTCCTTGCAGGGAGATTTAAACTGCCATATATTCCTACTTTAACTCAAAAATTGACAAACAAGTAAAACTGACAATAATTAGCCAATAACACTTTAAAATAAAGTTCCCAAATTCTTTGGGCTGCTAGTCCTCTTCCAAAGCCACAACATGTGACCAACCTGTCGCATTGTTGGCCCTGCCTTTGATGCTCCTGCATCATCTTTCATTTATGACAAGCCCACAACTTGTCTTCAATAAATTCATGGGTTTCCTATGAATTGTCTTAGGGAAACATGTAGTCACCTTTAGAAAGAGTTTAAAAATAATAAATTTTCATTGAATTCACGATCCTAAGTGGAAGTCATGGGATCTGTACACTTGTGCAAGACCTAGCTTCCAACCCTAATTTGTTTGAGAACTTTGTTAGTACTATTATTAGGGTTTCTCTCTCCTCTATTTTATCTAGCTTGTTGAAGTTTTGTCTAAATTTTTCCTTGTCATTTCCGCTTTCTTCCCTCTATAGATTTTTTTTTTTCATTTTTAGATGGTTTGTTGAATTTTTATACCTTTATGAACTTCTACACATGTGTATATTTAGTTACAAATGTGGATGGAAACAAATTCCTTTAGTAAACCCACTGTTGCGTGTAATTTTCCTTAGAAAATCCCATAGGTATCTCTTGTAAATTGAAAAAATTATTATAGGCTTGAAATTTGCTTGCCTAGTTTTGACTTTTCTTATAAGATTAGGGATTTGGATTCTGAGTATTAGTGACGCCGACACCCTCCCTTCACAACCCACAGGTTGGAAGGTCCTCGTCAGCATAGGATCTTTCTTTCCCTTACGGCCCGAAGAACTCTCAAACAACTCTTCTATTTCCCTATCGGGAAATCTGCACCCACATCAGTCTTCGTGAGATCCCCTCTCTGAAATTAGGAGACCGGACTTCGCGAATTCATGAATCCAATGGTCGGGCATACGTATTTTGAATACCCAAAACCCAACAACCATTCAACGCTGACCTTTTCCTATCGGGGTTTTCTCTATCGCGATTTCGACACTCGTGATGTCGAACAACTTGCTTTACCGACCCCTGAATCCCGATATGCCGAAACTCCGACGCACGCACGAGTTGACCTTTCAACACCTTCACTCCATCGGCATTTCGTAGCTCGCAATATCGGGAATCCAAATGCAATTGTTTCGGGACATCTCGCCACGAAACCCCGATAAGGCGTGCCACTTGTCCACCTGCTGGCCCTTGTGGCCCCACACTGTTCTTTTATCATTTCAGGATATCATGTATCGGAATATCATGATTCCCGATGCAGTGTTTACAGGACTTCACCTTACGAAACCCTGATACACGATTTCACGTGCGAATCCGATGGTCCTTGTGACTCAGATCAACGGTCCTGCCCCTTCTGAGCTTCAACCTTTTAGAGAATGTGACGTCGTATCTCCCCTGCACCTCTTTGAGATCTAGCGGCTCACGGAATGTCGCAAATACTCCTCGGAGAATACTGGTCGTATGTTCCTCCTTTGAGAAATCTGCGAAATGACTAAGCGTTCATCTGCAGAACTCGTCCACCTGCATGCAAACTTGCGACGCCTTCTAAATTCTTTCGGTCGCGACTTCCCTGCGGCAACCTTCAAACACTTCCTAAGTGTTGAAGTCTTTTGACTCTGTGCACCTCTGCAGCAGTAGTCTATCAACGCTCTACTTAGATTCGCAACTCTGAGTCTTAGCTTGGCCTGTGCACTCCTTGCATGACTCCTGTGCCCAACTGCACTTCTGCGGAAATGAGAACAAAAGCTACCTATCTAAACCCTCTGTCAACGCACTCCTTGCGGACACTTCGACTGCACTCCTTGCAGGAATTCTCTGGCTCAAATAGAGAAACAATTGAAACTCATTCCTCCTTCCTCTCAGACTTCAAACTCAAACATGAAATCATATACACAACATATAAAGCAAATGTATAATAGGAAGCAAACATTCATGAGAATATCATTAAGCATCAACAACACAAACCATGAATTTGAATCAACCTCTTCTATTAATCCAAATATATGTACCTGGGTGTTCTTATTCAGCACTCTGCATGCTCTTGCTCTTCCTTGATTTCAATAATAATATTACAAATGCATAATAAGGGTGCCTATATCCCATTTCCTTCTTGCGCTCTAAGACTGTCTAATCTAGAATTAAATTCTATCTACCTACATTAACTACTTTAAATGCCTTCTACCTACTAAGGACGAGAGCTAAAGGCTCAAGTTCCATTTACATTACACAAGTGTGCCTCTTCTTAATGGCTACATTTAAGATTGTGCAACAATTCCAAGGTGATTTTCAAAATTTGCGTTGGCGCTTGTCCAACTATCCTTCGCCTTCGTGTTGGCTTGCTTGATGTGGGTGATGATCCTGCATCATACTCCCTGGCTTGAAAAATTTCATGGGCTCCTGTCCATGAGCTTGTGCATGGTCTATCCATGCTTTTGTATCTCTGCTTCACTTTCCCAGCTGGCAGCTTCAACTGGATGGTCCTTGCACTTGACCAAATACTCAAAGTATTCTTTCCACCTGGTCTTTTTGCTTACTCTTTTATCCAGTATGCACTCCATCTGTGGCTTCTCTGCAACTGGCATTTTCTTCGTCCACTGAACCACTGGCTTCTCATCTGCAGTCCTTGTTTCCTCGGCTCTATATGGGTACAAATCAGAGATATTGAATATCGGAGAAATTACGATCCCACCGGGTAATTCAATCTCGTAAGCATTCGTCCCATATTTCTTCAATACCCTACATGGCCCAATTTTCTTCATCTTTAACTTATTGTATGCTCCTCTCGGGAACCTTTCCTTTCGAAAATGTGCCAGAACCAGATCACCAACCTCGAACTGAAGTTGTCTCTTGTGATGATCTACTCTGCGCTTATACTCCTGGCTTGAATTATGTAGTCTCTCCTTCACCTGGCTGTGAAGTTCTTTCATCGCTTCTGCGAAATCTTCTGCACTAGCGCTCCTAGTCGCAGTCTATTCTGAATCTCTCAGTTTAGAAATTCTTCTTGGCTGCATGCCATAGACAATCTGAAATGGACTTTTCCCCGTGCTCCTATTAACCGAGTCATTATAAGCAAACTCTGCCTGGGGTAATATGTTGTCCCACTCGCTTTGGTGTCCTATCACCAAGCTCCTCAGCAAGTCTCCCAGACTTCTATTCACCACTTTTGTCTGTACATCCATCTAAGGATGATAAGCCGAACTAAATGACAAGTTAGTTCCCATCTTCCTCCATAAGTTCCTCCAAAAATGCCCTATGAATTTAGTATCTCGATCCGAAACTATGCTTCTTGGTAAGCCATGAAGTCGAATGACCTCCTTGAAAAATAGGTTCGCAATGTGAGTTGCGTCACTGATCTTCTGACATGGAATGAAGTGTGCCATCTTGGAAAATCTATCCACTACCACAAAGATTGAATCACAACCTCTTTGTGTTCTTGGCAACTCCAATACAAAATCCATGCTAACTGCATCCCACGGCCTCTCTGGTATGGGCAATGTTTGATAAAACCCTGCATTATACTTTCTTCCCTTCGAATGCTGGCAAATTGTGCATCTGTCCACGAATCTCTTGACCTCTTCTCGCATTCCCGACCAAAAATATGACTCATTCATCTTTGCAAACGTCTTGTCGTGACCAAAGTGCCCTGCCAATCCTCCACTGTGTTTCTCCTTTAGCAAATTCTCCCTCATGGAGCATTTCAGAATACACAGTTGATTACCTCTAAACAATAATCCTTCCTAGATCATGTAGTCCACCCATTGGCTCCTATCTCTGAGAATTGGATTCTCAGCTGCTTCATACACTTCCTTAAAATATGGATCATCAGCGTACATGTCCTTGAGATCATCAAAACCCAACGTTTTGACTTTGAACTCCTGCAACAACAAACACTTCCTGCTCAAAGCATCAACAACTTTGTTAGCAGTACCAGAAATATGTTTTATCACAAAAGTGAAATTCTTCTTATACTCAACCCATTTGGCATGTTTTTGATTCAACTTCTCCTGTTGTGTCACAAACTGCAGTGCATGATTATCACTGTACAAGACAAACTCTTTCGGGATCAAGCAATGCCTCCATTTCTTCAATGCCTAGATGATAGCATAAAATTCCTTGTCATACGTGGAATAATTCACTTTCTATTCATTCAACTTCTCGCTGAAGTAAGCTATCGGCCTGTCTTCTTGACTCAAGACTCCCCCAATTGCAAATCTACTTGCATCGCATTTCACCTGAAATGTTTTCTGGAAATCCGACAACACCAAAGATGGTTCTTCCGTAATCTTCCTCTTCAATAGATTAAAACTCCTCTTAGCCTCTTCAGTCCAGTGAAAATACTTGTGTCTTTTCTTCACTGTATCCATCATTGCTGTGCTAATTCCACTAAAATTCCTGATGAACTTCCGGTAGAAACGAGCCAATCCGTGAAAACTTCTCACCTCAAAAATATTCTTCGATGATGGCCAATTCTTGATCACTTCCACCTTATCTGGGTCCATCCTCAACTCATTTTCTGAAATAACAAACCCCAAGTAAATGAGCTCTGTCTTCATGAATGAGGATTTATTCATATTTACCAACAGCTTCTCCTGCTGTAGTTTCTGCATCACTATAGCCAAATGCTTCAGATGCTCTGCCATTGTCTTACTGTAAACCAGTATGTCATCCAAATACACAATGACAAATTTACCGATGAACTCCTTCAGGACTTCATTCATCAACCTCGTGAAGGTACTCGGCGCATTTGTTAAGCCAAACGGCATAACAAGACATTCATACAACCCTTCATTGGTTTTGAATGTTGTCTTCCACTCATCACCTTCTCTCATGCGGATCTGAGGATAACCGCTTTTCAAATCAATCTTTGAAAAATATTTCGCTCCACTCAAGCAATCCATCAGATCATCCATCCTCGGCAATGGAAATATGTACCTGATGGTTATCTTGTTGATCTCCCTCGAGTCAGTACACATCCTCTAGCCTCCATCTTTCTTCGAACTGAGTACTATTGGAACAACACATGGACTCAATCTCTCCCTGACTAAAACTTTGTCCAACAAATCCTGGACTTGCCTTTTAACCTCTTCATTCTATTGCAGCGTCAACTTGTACATGGATTTGTTCGGTAAACTGGATCCTGGTATGAGATCAATATAATCTATCACACTCCTGATCGGTGGCAACGAGCGAGGTAATTCGTCCACTACTATGTCAACGAACTGTTCCAGCAGTTCCTGAACCTCTTCTGGTTAATCATCCACTCTTGTGCTAGTCAGAACAATCCTCGGTTTCCTGACCACAATGAACTGTGGATCCTCCTTCTTCTTAACATCTGTAAGAAGTTCCTTCCCACTCATGAGAAGTACAGTGTTTCTTATTTCCGGCTTCACCTCCTTATCCTTAATTGGAAGCAACATGTGTGTCCTCCCATTCTTCTCCAGGGTATATGTGTTCATTCTCCCATCATGAATCACATTCCTGTCATATTGCCATGGTCTACCTAGCAATAGATGACAAACATCCATGGGAATAACATCACATAATATCTTATTATTATATACACCTATCTTGAATTCAACCAAGCATTGTTTAGTGACAGTTACCTGGTGTCCTTTCTATAGCCACGAAACTCTGTATGGGCTTGAATGATCAATCGTTTCCAGCTCCAGCTTCTCTACCATCTCTGTAGAAACAAGATTATCCGTGCTACCACTGTCTATGATGACCTTGCATACCCTTTCCTTGGTCTAGCAAGCATTTGTAACAACCATAAATTTCTAAACATCATTTACTTTCATAAGCAATTTGTTTCATAAACTAAGACAATAAATTCATAACATAATATTGATTTTTATAACAACAACTTCAGTAACTTAGAATTATCAATGAATAATGATTGCATGGCAGAATGAAATAAACACATACTTTAACAAATTACCTGGTTCTGATGCTAAGTTCTGTTGCCTTGTTGCCTTGTTGTTGCCTTTCTGCTACCTGATACACATACCAACCCTGCCACAAACAAAGAATAACTACCCAAACCTATTGTCCTCCCTGCCAACTAGGAAAACTACCTAGCTCCAGGATATCTATGGATATCATAGCCCCCGTTCCCAAAACCTCCAGCAACTCGGTGCCTCAACTGATCAAATCCACCGCCAGAAACTCTCTTCTCATAGAAAATCTCATGATCCTCCCAGAATCCATCCTCTGTCGAATACCCCTCACGTTTACCTCCTTTTTTCCCTTATTCCCCTTCACCAACTCATGCAGTTACTTCCTCAACCACCACCGTGCATGTCCCTTATCCTTCCTTTAATGTTTTATCTTCTCGGGATTCATAGGCTATCCCCTGTTGCATACGCAACCATTTTATATCATATATCATTGATCTCTTAGATTTATTTCTCAGGTCATTAAATGTGATCTGTAGTTAAATTATTACTTAGTTAACCACAATTATATCCTTTAATTAATTAATAAATCACTTTATTAAGATCATTAACTCATCTTTGTTTAATTGATAACTTGTTACCACAATTAGTCCCCTAATTAGTTTTACTTTATAATCTTTAAACATTTATCCAACTAGGGTCGTTACATACACCCACCCTTCAGGAAACTTCGTCCCGAAGTTAAGGTGTCTTATGGTACAAAGGACAAGAGCATGGTTCACACATTCATAAGATGTAACTGACATTATCAGTAAGTAAGTCAAGAAGTTCATACATACTAGTGTACATGTACAAGAAATGCATGTGTAGCTAGTACATGCAAGTCTCGTGCATGTACTAATAATCAAAACTGTCATCCTTTAGTAATTTATGTATGC
>ML779417.1:281136-326044 GCA_009831015.1 Picea engelmannii
AACTCTACCAAAGGTAGGTACTTCTCCCACTGGGTTTGATTATCCATTACATACATCCTAAGCATGTCTTCCATAACTTGATTTACTCTCTCAGTTTTCCCATATGTTTCAGGATGATAAGTTGTGCTTAAGTTCAACTGAGTTCCCAATGCTGACTGTAAACTTGTCCAAAACCTAGAAGTGAATCTGGAATCCCTATCTGAAATAATCTTCTTTGGTATCCCATGCAAATGGATAACTTCGCTTACGAACACTCGTGCCACATCCGTAACATCATAAGTGTCTCTAACCGGAATGAAATGAGCACTCTTGGTTAACTTGTCCACTATCACAAGAATGGCATTGTGTCTATGAGATGTGAGCGGCAACCCTACAACAAAATCCATAGAGATGACTTCCCACTTGGACATAGGAACATCATGTGGTTGTAGGAGGCCTGCCGGGTGATGGTGGCCAGCCTTCACCTGTTGACACTCTAGGCATTGGGTGACGAAATGGACTACATCACTCTTCATGCCTACCCAAAAGAAGAGCTTCTTCATATCTGCATACATCTTCTTCACTCCCGGATGCGCACAATAAAGTGATCTATGGGCTTCCTTCAATATGATGCTTCGAATATCCCCATTCTCAGGGATGTACATCCTTCCTCGATACCTTAACAATCCATCTGTTTCCAAACTATATTCTTCATACTTTGGAACTAACTGCCTCCCATTCTGGAGGTTTAAATTAACCTTTAAATACCAACTGTCTCCTGGTAGTTGTGTCAACACATGTTCCCTCAGATTGACCTTTAAGGTTACCAAGGAGAAGATACATGGTCTCCTACTCAAGTCATCTGCGACCACATTTTCCTTTCCCTTTATATATGAAATACCAAAATCGTACTCACTCATAAACTCACTCCATCACCTTTGCCTGGCATTCAGATCTCTTTGAGTGAAGAGATGTTTTAAACTTTTATGGTTCGTTTTGAGCTCAAAGTTTCGCCCCACAAGATAGTGCCTCCAAAGTTTCAGAGCTAGCATTACAGATGCTAACTCTAAATCATGAGTCGCGTATAGCTCCTCATGTTTCTTCAACTTCCTTGATGCATATGCTATCACTCCTCCATCTTGCATTAGCAAGGCCATCAACCCTTGTTTCGAGGCATCCGTGCAGACTGTGAAGTCCTTTCCCATATACGACACTCGTAGAATTGGCGCACTAGTTAGTAATCTCTTAAGTTCAATGAATGCACTATCACATTCTTTTGTCCATTCATACCTAACCCCCTTGCGTTGCAAAGTGGTGATGGGTTTCACTATTTTTGAGAATCCTTCCACATATCTCCAGTAATAACCCGCTAGAACCATGAAGCTTCTCACCTCATGGGCATTTTTCGGCACTGGCCATTCCATAATGGCCTTCACCTTTTCTGGGTCCATCGAGATTCCTTCGCCGAAAATAATATGACCTAAATAGTGGATCTCTTTCTGGAAGAAAGAACACTTCGACAAATTCCCATACAATTTGTTCTCTCTAAGGCAAGACAACACTATTCGCAAGTGTTCCTCATGTTCTCTTTCATTCTTGGAATAGATGAGGATGTCATCTAAAAAGACTTGTACAAAATGGTCTAAGTACTTCCGGAATACATCGTTCAGGAGGCTCATGAATACTGCTGGCACATTGGTCAATCTAAAAGGTACTACAACAAACTCGTAATGTCCAAACCAAGTCCGAAAGGCAGTTTTTGGGATATCACCTTCCTTAATCCTTAACTGATGATACCCTGATCACAAATCAATCTTTGAGAATACCGCTGCTCCTTTCATCTGATTGAAGAGGTCATCTATTCGTGGCATTGGGTACCTATTTTTCACTGTAGCACGATTCAAGTCCCTGTACTCTATACGCATTCGTAATGATCCATCCTTCTTCTTTACAAAAATTACCGATGTGCCCCAAGGTGAGACATTGGGCCTTACTAGCCCTAATTCTAGTAACTCCTTCAACTGCATTTGCAATTCACAAAGTTCTGGCACCGTCATCTGATACAGAGTCTTAGATATTGGTTCTGCACCAGGTTTTAGCTCAATAGTAAAATCAAGCTCCCTCTCAGGAGGTAACCCTGGTAACTCGTTCGGAAAAACATCCTGAAATTCTGATAATACCGGGTACTGATCTTTCGAGGGTCCCTTCCTTTCATTCACTGCTTCCAAAACATAAAGTCGACACCCTTGTCTCAAGCATCGCTTGACCTTCATAGTTTATATAAAGCGTAATGACACTTTTCTCTGTACACCCTGAATCTCTACCGGTTTTCCTTCATCATTGACACAAATCACCCTCTTTGCGAAACAATCTACCAAAGCTCCATGTGCTGCTAACCAATCCATTCCAATGATTAGGTCATATGCCCCAAGAGAAGTGACATATACCTTTAACCTGGTAGTGCACACTCCTAGGTCTACTATACAATTATCGACACTAGGTCCTACAACTTGTTTTTCCCCCGAAGCCATCTCGACTTGTTTAAAGTCATCGTCCTCGTAGGTTGCCAACCCACTCTTTTCTAATGAAGATGGTGAAATGAAACTATCTGTTGCACCAGAATCAAACAAAATATTAACATTGACATGATTTAGCATACCTGATGACTCTACTACTGTGGATTGATGTTCGGCGTGGCGGTTATTAACCGTTGTGTAAATCTTGTGGGTGCTACTTGATCTCCCCATCGGTGCCTTTCCTTCTCTATGCACAAACCCTGATTGTAACTCCGGGCAGTCACGCTGGTAATGGGGTCCCCCGCACCCCCAACAGGTAACACTAGATTGAACCTGTGCATTGTTATGTGATTGCCTCTGAAATGAGTTCCTTCCCCTGGAACCCCTGCCCCTACTAGTTGTTCCCTGAGATGGTCGTAGGCCTGTCTGCACCGTTGGCGATGAACGAGATGCTGCACTAGCTGCCATTGAAATCCCTGCAGCTACTGTCCTTGGCACAACCCTGTTACCATAAGGTGGTGGCCTTGAGCCCCCTCCCCTAGGAAATGTCCTCGGGGTCTTTCCTACGAATCCTGGGCGATGCGGAAATGTCGATCTTGTACCCCTTATTAAGTTTATGTGTTCTTCCGCGTATCGCTCATTTTCCACCGCCTCCACAACTGAAGACGGTTTCCACATCTGCACCATAGCTCTTATCTTCGGGTTCAATCCATAGACGAAGCACTCTGCCTGTCATTGGTAATTGTCCATATATGAAACGTACTTGACCAATTCCATAAACCTGATCTCATATTCTTCTACAGTTCTGTTTCCTTGCACTAAGGCGTGAAATGCCCCTATCTGTTGTTCCTCGTAGTATGCTGGTAGATATTTCCTTCGGAACCTCTCCTCGAAAAGTTCCCAAGATACTGTGTCTGGGTTAAGGTGTAGTTGTCTTTCCAAGTTGCCCCACCAGTTCAAGGCATTGTCTCTTAACTAGAAAATTATGATCTTTGCCTTCGAGTTGGATGCATAGTCCCTCAAGGCAAAACACCTTGTCATGCCTTCCAACCATGCTTCCACGCATTCACTGGCGCGACCTCCGGCAAACTACGGAAGTTTGATCATTTGTAATTCTCGTGTGATGTCTTCAGGTGGAAGTCCTCCCCCTGAATCCCTTGACGCTTCTGGATTACCTGTTCCAAATGGTGGAGGTTCCACTTCAGTCCCTGCCGGTTGGCGCCGCTTTAAAGTCTCGTTAATGGCTTCCAACGAGCGCAGTATGAGGGCTAGTTCGGGCGATGGTGGTGGTGGTGTTGGTGGTGTTGGCGGTGCCCGTGACGACACTCCTCTTCCTCAACCCCTTCGAGTCTTGACCATCTCGTATACTTTGACCTACATCACCCCAAAGTTGTCAGGGTGAGTTCAAGGACGTTTCATATTGGTGCTACTTAAAATTAGAAACAGGGTTAGGTGTAAGTTTTCTTTACTTGTCTGTAAACAAACATTACTCCATTAGGGGATTGGCTAGGTTTGGGTTAGGATTAAGCGTCTAATCTTGGTTAACATCGAACTTTAAGGTAGATTAACCTTACACTTAAATAAAATAATTAATTTAAAGTTATTATTACACTAATTTAACCCAAATTAACCTTACTTTAATTTAAACATACTTGACCTTATTTATATATAAATTATTTATACTAAATTATTTAATTTATTTTAAATTATTTTTAACACTTTAAGATATATATAAAAATAATTAAACGTACACACAAGGATTCGGGCACGCATGGGTTCCACATGCTCGTCTGGCTTCCTCAAGCTCCCTCGTATCTAACCCCCAATTCTACACCTGTCAACTCTTCGAATCCCTATGCATCCTTCTCACTCACTGAGACCCTCCTTGCGTCATCCTTTCTCCTCCACATATCTGCCTTTCTCTGTTCAGAGGTTTCCTGGATCTCCCTTTCCATGGCTCACATCCTCATTGTTGTTCTGAGCACTTCGCTAGCGCTGGTTATTGTTGTATCTACTCCAATTCGTTTTGCAGAAACAGAGTATATTGATGTGGTCACTGAAGAGATCCAGGACTTGGAGCCCAGTCTCTTTGAAATGTTGGGAACCAATCCCCTGTCTGTACACTTTACGGAATTCGCCCTCAGGTATGGTAAGAGGTACGGTTCAGTCCGCCAGCTTGTGCACAGTCTCAGTACCTTCGTGAAGAACACGGAGTTGATCGAATCAAGAAATTGCATAACCCTTCCTGATACTGTGGTAATGAATGGTAATTTCGTATTTTTTTTTTGCAGTGCGAAATAAAAATGATTTGCTTGTAATTCCAGCTCTGTATGGATTTTGGTGTTCTGTCTTCGGTTTATTTCTTTTGTATTAAAAAACAATTCATTCATCTGTGTAAACCTGTTGTTATATGTGTATATAAGTTGTTATATGTGTATACAGGATCATTCAATTTCATCAACCGAGCCGAAGCGGCTCTTTGGATTCCCCCTGGGAATCATTGGTCAATATCTGACCCTTAGGTCTTTCCCATTTCTTCATGGCCTCTGCCCAGGACCGTGCGCAAATTTCCCCTTAGGAATCCTGTTTATCGGGCTTCAGGGTTTCGTAATCCCCAATGTCGAGAATTTATGTTCCTTCAACTCCCGATTGTCGATTCACCGATACAGCACTTTATGTGCTAGCCCTCCAGGCTAGACATCCCTCTCATATGACCGTCGTTCCATGTGACCCCAACCCTATCCTACATCGGAGTTTCGGGGTCCCAAATGTCGAACCTCACAAGTCCTTAGGACTCGCGATTCTCCGATCCTCGATATGCTCCTAGCACATTATCCCTCCAAGCTATGCCCGTGGTCCCCACGGCCTCTCCTTGTGACCGCAGTCTTATCTCTTATCGGGATTTCGGGGTTTTCAACACCCTGATACCCCTTTCCATGGGATCCGTGATCCCCGATATGGCGATGCACTTCCTTCAAACTTTAGCCCCTCCTGGCTATGTTCTGGGCCCATACGACCCTTTCCCATGTGACCACCATCATACTCTCTATCAGGATTCGGCGTTTCACGACTTCCGCTGTCACGAACCTCTGCCCTCGCAATCCCCCGATTACTGATCTACCGATGCGGTACTTGTGCGTTAGCCCATCGGATAAGCTCCTGGCCCATATGACCATTATACCATAAGGCCACAGCCTTGTCCCTCATCGGGGTTTCGGGTATCGCAATATCGAATTGTATGAACCCCATGTCTACAAGATTCCCAATATCCCGATACGCCTCTTCCTTGTGCATTCGCCCCTTTTCGGCTATGCCGAGGTCCATGTGACTGGTTCCTATGTGACCGTTGCCTTATGGCTCCCCATCGGGGTTTCGGTCCTCCTCGAGCAAGAATTTCATCACTTCTAAAATTTGCGAAGCCATTTATTGTTTACCTTTGGACAATGAATGGTTAAAAATATAAATTTTCAGCGCCCCCTTAAAATTTTATTTAAAGTGGGTTACAACTTAACTTTTGCGAGTTAACTGTTAATGAAATCAAGATTCAAGGTTTCCCGTAACAAAGAATCGTGAAACCCCAATCTCTGATTTCACGATATGATTAAGGCCTAATTAAAACATTAATTAATTAATCCTTTTTAACGAAGGTTTAAGAGTTTAAGTTAATCACATCACAGTTTCGGGGTTCGCAATTTCATAGTACGTGGACACTTTGTCCCTGGGATTCGTGATATCCCGATCCGCGATGTAATCTCCCACATGTCAACCGTTGACCATTCTATGGGCCCCATTGTCCCTCGGCCCATCGGGAAATCGCGTTTCGCGATTTCGTAGTGCATGGATACTTTGTCCATGAGATCCGCGATTTCCCGATCCGCAATGGCCTGATGGACAACCTCCTGTCGGGACTTCCTCTGATGGCGCAGATCTCTGCCATGCATCTTCTAATATGAACGGTCTTGATTTCCTCTGGGGTTTGGGACTCGAAAGGTCTCGAGTTCCTTGTCCTCAGGAATTCCGATATGCCAATTCCCGACTCTGCCCAAGTTGCTGACACCTAGCCTCCACTAGTTCCACCTGTGGCCCACACAACTCTCCTGTCGGGGTTTTCTCTGATGGCGCAGATCTTCGACTCTTCGAGATCTACTGACACATGTCCTCCAAAATTAACGGTTCAGATCTTGTCAGGAAATCGCAGATCGCGATTCCATGTGACAAGATTTCTATGTGCTCGAAAACTCCGATTCCCCGATTCCCGACTCTCTCCAGGGTTCTGACACGCGTCCCAAATGATGGATGGTTCAGATCAACTCTTGGGGTTCGCTACTTTACAAAGCTATGAACCTTCACTTACCTGTACCCCGATGACCAAAATCCCAATTTGGTGGTCATGCGACATGTGTCCTCCTTGAGATCCTACGGCTATGACTCCTCCGCCATTCTGGGGTTCTCCTAGTCACGGATCCTTGACTCCTGAAGCTCCGGAATACCGATGAACTCTCAAATCCCTGCCACCTGTCCCAACAGATGGACGACCCAGATCTTCCTGAGGTTTCAGTTGTTGAAAAACACTCGACCCCGGAATTCCCGATCCTTCAAATCCCGATGGGAACTCCCATGCGACTTCTATCCGATTCAACGGCTGACGGATAACTGGTCCACAATCCGACGGTTCACGGCCCCTGGAGCTTGGACTCCCAGCGTGACCGTAACCTTTTCGTTTCTTCGATAGATCCAACGGCTGACGGGATCCGCCCTAGATCTGACGGCTTAGATCTGTTCTTCTGCGTAATAGACAACTCTCCTTTGGGATAATGATTAGTTGCATGAAACTCTATGCGGTGTAGAAATTTCTCTCTTTGGCACGGTTAAAATTTATATTGGCCTATTGTTCTTGAGATTTTTACATTATTTAAAATTTACCGAGACTAATACAGGCAAGTAGTTTACATACTTCCTGCATCTCTTCTGAATCCCCTTTTTCCTTCTGTGCGTTGGCAGTTCCTCACTTAGGTAAGTTTGAGATGAAGTAGGACTTTCCCAGGTTTTGCGAATATCCTTTTTCATTTTATTTAGTGCAGTTCGTGTAGTTATTGAATCTTACCAACTTCAATCCTTAGACATAAGTTTTCCCTCGACATTTTCGTCGATTTCAGGTGTCAATATTACTCGAAACTTCATGGACAAGTATTGCTCAAATAAAATTATATTACCAGCTCTCTTTTCGTTCTTAATAGCTTTATCAGGTTGCTTCAAGGGTAGCCATTTCGTGGGAAGTGATCCTTCAAACTATTTGGTTTGCTGCCAGTTATTTTAAAGGGCGTTCCTTTAAATATTCAGACTAAGACTGTATTATCCATTCATGATCCAGTTAAAGGGTATTGCCTAAATCTGTCGCTTGTGATATATGAGACCACTTGCTTGGATAGTATAGGGGTGCTATCTTGAGTATATTTTCTGATACTGTATCAGTCATATTGGGTCAAGCTGAATGTTGCTTGACATAATCTATTAAGATGCAACTGATGTGTTTTTCTTACAGGTTAAGTGTGGCTGGAGTTAGCGTTTGGGGTTTTGGCCCTTGGGCCCAAATTTCGAACTAAGACGCTTTGATACCATATGTAACAACCATAAATTTCTAAACATCATTTACGTTCATAAGCAATTCGTTTCATAAACTAAGACAATAACTTCATAACATAATATTGATTTTTATAACAGCAACTTCAGTAACTTAGAATTATCAATGAATAATGATTGCATGGCAGAATGAAATAAACACATAGTTTAACAAATTACCTGGTTCTGATGCTAAGTTATGTTGCCTTGCTGCCTTGCTGTTGCCTTTCTGCTACCTGATACACAGACCAACCCTGCCACAAACAAAGAATAACTGCCCAAACCTACTGTCCTCCCTGCCAACTAGGAAAACTACCTAGCTCCAAGATATCTATGGATATCCTAGCCCCCGTGCCCAAAACCTCCAGCAACTCGGTGCCTCAACTGATCAAAGCCACCGCCATAAACTCTCTTCTCACAGCAAATCTCATGATCCTCCCAGAATCCATCCTCTGTCGAATACCCCTCACGTTTACCTCCTTTTTTCCTTTATTCCCCTTCACCAACTCATGCAATTACTTCCTCAACCACCACCGTGCATGTCCCCTATCCTTCCTTTAATGTTTTATCTTCTCGGGATTCATAGGCTATCCCATGTTGCATATGCAACCATTTTATATCATATATCATTGATCTCTTAGATTTATTTCTCAGGTCATTAAATGTGATCTGTAGTTAAATTATTACTTAGTTAACCACAATTATATCCTTTAATTAATTAATAACTCACTTTATTAAGATCACTAAATCATATTTGTTTAATTAATAACTTGTTACCACAATTAGTCCCCTAATTAGTTTTACTTTATAATCTTTAAACATTTATCCAACTAGGGTCGTTACAACAGTCCTAAAAAGTCTGGTCCTTTGGACTGAACTCTCCACCTCCTTCTCGGGTGTCAAAAGGAATTTTCGCATCATCAACGATCTTCCGCCTTCAACGTCTTCTGCTTCAACATCCCACCTCTGTGCCTCAGTGATGTGAGCTTCTCCAATGTCCTTGTTTTTATCTGGACACTCGTAAGACTTGTGCCCATTCTTTCCACATGTGAAGCATGTAACTACTCCACCTCTTCCTCTTCCTCTACCTCTAGTATGAGGAAAAGTGTTGTTGTCAGCATAATCTCCCCTCTGATCAGTATGTTGCCCTCTTTGTTCATCATATTTCCCTCGCTGTGAGGTTCCACCTCTCTCTGTTCGAGTCTAAGGTTTCTTCCAGTCCTCCAAGGGCTTCTAGAATTTATCCTGGGCAACTGACTTGCCTTTGGGCTGACTTTTTCCTCAGCCCCTCTAACTATGCTTTCGGCTCAGCTTCTCTTTCGCTTTCAGAGCCATCTGATAAGAATATTCCACCATTCGGATGGTTACCATGCTCATCTCATCCTGGATATCATATCTTAGGCCATTCATATGTCTGGCAACTTTCTCATCATCGCTTTCCCGATGACCTGCCCTGATGTTCAGTTTATAGAATTCCTCAGTGTATTCTTTCACTGTCATCAGTTTCTGTCTCAGGTTCTGCATCCTCCTGAATAGAGTAATTTGATAATCCTTGGGGATGAATTTTTCCTTCATCTTTGCGATCATTCGATCCCAGCTTTTGATCTTCGGCTTGCCCTTGCTGCGTTTGTCAGCTTGTAGTTCATCCCACCACAATGCTGCATGTCCTTTCAAGCCTGTGACAACATGCTTGACTTTCTTGTCCTCTTCGACATCTTCATAGTCGAAGTGTGTGTCCAGAGCTCTAATCCATTCTAGAATCTCCTCTGCATCCAAGTTTCCCTCGTAAACTGGAATGTCCATTTTCACTTTTGCACCCATCCTTGCAATATCTCTGATCAAATGCTCATTTGATGCATCTTCGGCTGCAACTTCCTCTTCACGTTCAGCCTCAGCTTCACTTTCAGAATCACTCAGATCTCCAGCACTGACTGTGCGTCTTTGCACTATCTCCGTGTCTTCGCGTCTAGCCTGTAGATCACGCATTTGTCTCTCCATGACTGGATCTTCCATCTGCCTACCTCTTCTTCTCGGCATTTCCCTATCCTCTGGATCGGGTGATTGTACGTCTCTTCTCCTGGGCGGCATGGTGAATTCTCTTTCTCCTCTGCTACAAAAAGCAAAGAACCTTTCTGTGCTCTTATACCACTTGATTTCGACGCCCTCCCTTCACAACCCGTAGGTCGGAAGGTCCTCATCAACACAGGATCTTTCTTTCCCTTACGGCCCGAAGAACTCTCAAACAACTCTTCTATTTCCCTATCGGGAAATCTGCATCCACAACAATCTTCGTGAGATCCCCTCTTTGAAATCGGGAGATCGGAATTCACAACTTCGTGAATCCAATGGTTGGGAATAGGTCTCTCTAATCCCCGAAACCCAAAAATCAGTCAATGCTGACCTTTTCCTATCGGGGTTTTCTCTATCGTGATTTTGACACTCGCGATGTCGAACAACTTGCTTTACCGGCCCCCGAATCCAGATATGTCGAAACTCCGACGCACGCGTGAGTTGACCTTTCAACGCCTTCACTCCATCGACATTTCAGAGTTCACAATATCGCGAATCCAAATGCAATTGTTTCAGGACTTTTCGCCATGAAACCTCGATAAGGCATGCCACCTGTCCACCTGCTGACCCTTGTGGCCCCACACTATTCTTTTAGCCTTTCAGGATATCACGTATCGGAATATCATGATTCCTGATGCAGTGTTTACGGGACTTCACCTTACAAAACCCCGATACATGATTTCACGTGTGAATCCGACGGTCCTTATGACTCGGATCAACGGTCTTGCCCCTTCTGAGCTTCAACCTTTTAGAGAATGTGACGTCATATCTCCTCTGCACCTCTGTGAGATCTAGTGGCTCACGGAATGTCACGAATCCTCTTTAGAGAATACTGATCGTTCGTTCCTCCTTTGAGAAATCTGCAAAATGACTAAGTGTTCCTTCGCAGAACTCGTCCACCTACGTGCAAACTTGCGACACCTTCTAAATTCTTCTGGTCGCGATTCCCTACGGAAACCTTCAAACACTTCCTAAGTGTTGAAGTCTTTTGACTCTGTGCACCTCTACATCAGTAGTCTATCAAGGCTCTATTCAGATTCACAACTCTGAGGCTTAGCTTGGCCTGCACACTCCTTGTACGACTCCTGTGCCCAACTGCACTTCTGCAGAAATGAGAACAAAAGCTACCTATCTGAACCCTCTGTCAATGCACTCCTTGCGGACACTTCGACTGCACACCTTGCAGGAATTCTCTGGCTCAAATAGAGAAACAATTGAAACTCATTCCTCCTTCCTCTCAAACTTCAAACTCAAACATGAAATCATATACACATCATATAAAGCAAATGTATAACAGGAAGCAAACATTCATGAGCATATCATTCAGCATCAATACACAGAGAACAACACAAACCATGAATTTGAATCAACCTCTTCTATTAATCCAAATATCTATACATGGGTGTTCTTACACATCTCTCTGCATGCTCTTTCTCTTCCTTGATTTCAATAATAATATTACAAATGCACAATGAGGGTGTCTATATCCCGTTTCACTTTTGCGCTCTAAAACTGTCTAATCTAGAATTAAATTCTATCTACCTGCATTAACTACTTTAAATTCCTTCTACCTACTAAGGACGAGCGCTAAAGGCTCAAGGTATGTTTACATTACACAAGTGTGCCTCTTATTAATGGATACATTTAAGATTGCGCAACAATTCCAAGGTGATTTTCAAAATTTGCGCTGGCGATTGTCCAGCTGTCCTTCGCCTTCGCGCTGACTTGCTTGATGTGGGTGATTCTCCTGCATCATACTCCGTGGCTTGAAAAATTTCATGGGCTCCTGTCCATGAGCTCGTGCACGGTCTATCCATGCTTCTGTATCTCTGCTTCACTTTCCCAGCTGGCATCTTCAACTGGATGGTCCTTCCACTTGACCAGATACTCAAAGTATTCTTTCTGCCTGGTCTTTTTGCTTACTCTTTTATCCAGTATGCACTCCATCTGCGACTTATTTGCAACTGGCATTTTCTTCATCCACTGAACCGCTGGCTGCTCATCTCCAGTCCTTGTTTCCTCTGCTCTATATGGGTACAAAGAGATATTGAATATCGGAGAAATTCTGATCCCATCGGGTAATTCAATCTCGTAAGCATTCATCCCATATTTCTTCAAGACCCTACATGGCCCGATTTTCTTCATCTTTAACTTATTGTATGTTCCTCTCGGGAACCTTTCCTTTCGCAAATCTGCCAGAAATAGATCACCAACCTCGAACTGAAGTTGTGTCTTGTGCTAATCCGCTCTACTCTTATACTCTTGGCTTGAATTTTGTAGTCGCTCCTTCACCTGGATGTGAAGTTCTTTCATCGCTTCTGCGAAATCTTCTGCACTAACACTCCTACTCGTAGTTTGTTCTGAATATCTCAGTTCAAAAATTCCTCTCGGTTGCATGCCATAGACAATCTAAAATGGACTTCTCCCTGTGCTCCTATTAACCGAGTCATTATAAGCAAACTCTGCCTAGGGTAATATGTTGTCCCACTGGCTGTGGTGTCCTGTCACCAAGCTCCTCAACAAGTCTCCCAGACTTTTGTTCACCACTTCTGTCTATCCATCCGTCTGAGGATGATAAGCTGAACTAAATGACAAGTTAGTTCCCAGCTTCTTCCATAAGGTCCTCCAAAAATTCCCTATGAATTTAGTATCTCGATCCAAAACTATGCTTCTTGGTAGGCCATGAAGTCGAATGACCTCCTTGAAAAATAGGTTCACAATGTGAGTTGCGTCACTGATCTTCTGACATGGAATGAAGTGTGCCATCTTGGAAAATATATCCACCACCACGAAGATTGAATCACAAACTCTTTGTGTTCTTGGCAACCCCAATACAAAATCCATGCTAATTGCATCCCACAGCCTCTTTGGTATGGGAAATGGTTGATAAAACCCTGCATTCTTCTTTCTTACCTTCGAATGATGGCAAATTCTGCATTTGTGAACGACTCATTCAGCTTTGTGAATGTCTTTTCGTGACCAAAGTGCCCTGCCAATCCTCCACTGTGTTTCTCCTTTAGAAAATTCTCCCTCATGGAGCATTTCAGAATACACAGTTGATTACCTCTAAACAGTAATCCTTCCTGGATCATGTAGTCCACCCATTGGCTCCTATCTCTGAGAATTGGATTCTCAGCTACTTCATATGCTTTCTTAAAATCTGGATCATCAGCGTACATGTCCCTGAGATCATCAAAACCCAATGTTTTGACTTTGAACTCCTGCAACAACAAACACTTCCTACTCAAAGCATCAGCAACTTTGTTAGCAGTACCAGAAATATGTTTTATCACAAAAGTGAAATTTTTCATATACTCAACCCATTTGGCATGTTTCTGATTCAACTTCTCCTGTTGAGTCACAAACTACAGTGCATGAATATCATTGTACAAGACAAACTCTTTCGGGATCAAGTAATGCCTCCATTTCTTCAATGCCTGGATGATAGCATAAAATTCCCTGTCATACGTGGAATACTTCACTTTCGCTTCATTCCGCTTCTCGTTGAAGTAAGATATCGCCCTGTCTTCTTGACTCAAGACTGCCCCGATTGCAAATCCACTTGCATCGCATTTCACCTGAAATGTTTTCTGGAAATCCGGCAACACCAAAACTGGTTCTTCCGTAATCTTCCTCTTCAACAGATTAAAACTCCTCTCAGCCTCTTCAGTCCAGTGAAAATACTTGTGTCTTTTCTTCACTGTATCCATCATTGCTGTGATAATTCCAATGAAATTCCTGATGAACTTCTGGTAGAAACTAGCCAATCCATGAAAACTTCTCACCTCAAAAATATTCTTCGGTGATGGCCAATTCTTGATCACTTCCACCTTATCTGGGTCCATCCTCAACTCATTTGTCGAAATAACAAACCCCAAGTAAATGAGCTTTGTCTTCATGAATGAGGATTTATTCATATTTATCAACAGCTTCTCCTGCTGTAGTTTCTGCATCACTGTAGCCAAATGCTTCAGATGCTCTGCCACTATCTTACTGTAAACCAGTATGTCATCCAAATACACAATGACAAATTTCCCGATGAACTCCTTCAGGACTTCGTTCATCAACCTCATGAAGGTACTTGGCGCATTTGTTAAGCCAAACGACATAAAAAGCCATTCATACAACCCTTCGCTCATTTTGAATGTTGTCTTCCACTCATCACCTTCTCTCATGCGGATCTGGTGATAAACACTTTTCAAATCAATCTTTGAAAAATATTTCACTCCACTCAAGCAATCCATCAGATCATCCATCCTCGACAATGGAAATCTGTACCTGATGGTTATCTTGTTGATTTCCCTCGAGTCAGTACACATCCTCCAGCCTCCGTCTTTCTTCGGACTGAGTACTGTTGGAACAACACATGGACTCAAGCTCTCCCTGACTAAACCTTTGTCCAACAAATCCTAGACTTGCCTTTTAACCTCTTCATTCTCTTGCGGAGTCAACATGTACGTGGCTTTGTTCGGTAAAATGGCTCCTAGTATGAGATCAATATGATGGCTCACACTCCTGATTGGTGGAAACGAGCAAGGTAATTCATCCACTCTTGTGCTAGTCAGAACAATCCTCGATTTCTTGAACACAATGAACTGTGGATCCTCCTTCTTCTTAATCTCTGTAAGAAGTTCCTTCCCACTCATGAGAAGTACGGTGTTTCTTATTTCCGGCTTCACCTCCTTATCCTTAATTGGAAGCAACATGTGTGTCCTCCCATTCTTCTCCAGGGTATATGTGTTCATTCTCCCATCATGAATCACATTCCTGTCATATTGCTGTGGTCTACCCAACAATAGATGAAAAACATCCATGGGAATAACATCACATAATATCTTATCATTATATCCACCTATCTTGAATTCAACCAAGCATTGTTTAGTGACAGTTACCTGGTGTCCTTTCTGTAGCCACGAAACTCTGTATGGGCTTGGATGATCAATCATTTCCAGCTCCAGCTTCTCTACCATCTCTGTAGAAACGAGATTATCCATGCTACCACTGTCTATGATGACCTTGCATACCCTGTCCTTGGTCTTGCAAGCAGTTCTAAAAAGTCTAGTCCTTTGGACTGAACTCTCCACCTCCTTCTCGGGTGTCAAAAGGACTTTTCGCATCATCAACGATCTTCTCCCTTCAACGTCTTCTGCTTCAACATCCAACCTCTGTGCCTCGGTGATGTGAGCTTCTCCAATGTCCTTTTTATCTGGACACTCGTAAGACTTGTGCCCATTCTTTCCACATGTGAAGCATGTAACTACTCCACCTCTTCCTCTTCCTCTACCTCTAGTACGAGGAAACGTGTTGTTGTCAGCATAATCTCCCCTGTGATTAGTATGTTGCCCTCTATGTTCAGCATGTTGCCCTTGTTGTGAGGTTCCACCTCTCTCTGTTCGAGTCTGAGGTTTCTTCCAATCCTCCTTGGGCTTCTGGAATTTATCCTGGGCAACTGACTTGCCTCTGGGCTGACTTTTGCCTCGACCCCTCTGACTCTGCTTTCAGCTCAGCCTCTCTTCCTCTTTCATATCCATCTGATAAGCATCTTCCACCATTCATATGGTTACCATGCTCATCTCATCCTGGATATCATATCTCAGGACATTCATATATCTGGAAACTTTCTCATCGTCGCTTTCCCGATGACCTACCCTGATGTTTAGTTTATAGAATTCCTCAGTGTATTCTTTCACTATCATCAGTTTCTGTCTCAGGTTCTGCATCCTCCTGAAAAGAGTAATTTGATAATCCCTGGGGATGAATTTCGCCTTCATCTTTGCGATCATTCGATCCTAGCTTTTGATCTTCTTCTTGCCCTTGCAGCGTCTGTCAGCTTGTAGTTCATCCCACCACAATGTTGCATGTCCTTTCAAGCGTGTGATAGCATGCTTGACTTTCTTGTCCTCTTTGACATCTTCATAGTCGAAGTATGTGTCCAGAGCTCTAATCCAGTCTAGAAGCTCCTCTGCATCCAAGTTTCCCTCGTAAACTGGAATGTCCATTTTCGCTCTTGCACCCATCCTTGCAATAGCTCTGATCAAACGCTCGTTTGATGCATCTTCGGCTACAACTTCCTCTTCACATTCAGCCTCAGCTTCACTTTTGGAATCACTCAGATCCCCAACACTGACTGTGCTTCTTTGTGTTGTCTCCATGTCTTCGAATCTAGCGCGTAGATCGGACATTTGTCTCTCCATGACTAGATCTTCCATCTGCCTGCCTCTTCTTCTCGGCATTTCCCTATCCTCTGGATCGGGTGATTGCACATCTCTTCTCCTGGGCGACATGGTGAATTCTCTTTCTCCTTTGCTACAGAAAGCAAAGAACCTTTCTGTGCTCAGATACCACTTGACACCGACGCCATCCCTTCACATCCTGCAGGTCGGAAGGTCCTCGTCAGCACAGGATATTTCTTTCCCTTACGGCCCGAAGAACTCTTAAACAACTCTTCTATTTCCCTATCGGGAAATCTGCACCCACAGCAGTCTTCGTGAGATCCCCTCTTTGAAATTAGGATATCGGACTTCATGAATTCGTGAATCCAATGGTCGGTCGTAGGTCTCTCGAATCCATGAAACCCGACAACCAGTCAACATTGACCTTTTCCTATCAGGGTTTTCTCTATCGCGATTTCGGCACTCACGATGTCGAACAACTTTCTTTATCGACCCCCGAATGCCGATATGCCGAAACTCCGACGCATGCACGAGTTGACCTTTCAACGCCTTCACTCCATCGGCATTTCGGATTTCGCAATATCGCGAATCCATATGCAATTGTTTCGGGACTTCTCGCCATGAAACCCCGATAAGGCATGCCACCTGTCCACCTGCTGACCCTTGTGGCCCCACACTGTTCTTTTATCCTTTCGGGATATCGCGTATCGGAATATCATGATTCCTGATGCAGTGTTTACGAGACTTCACCTTACGAAACCCCGATACACGATTTCACGTGTGAATCCGACGGTCCTTGTGACTCGGATCAACGGTCCTGCCCCTTCTGAGCTTCAACCTTTTAAAGAATGTGACGCTGTATCTCCCTTTCACCTCTGTGAGATCTAGTAGCTCACGGAATGTCATGAATCCTCCTCGGAGAATACCGACCGTCCGTTCCTCCTTTGAGAAATCTACGAAATGACTAAGTGTTCCTCTGCAAAACTCGTACACCTACATGCAAACTTGCAATGCCTTCTAAATTCTTTCAGTCGTGACTTCCCTGCGGCAACCTTCAAACACTTCTTAAGTGTTGAAGTCTTTTGACTCTGTGCACCTCTGCAGTAGCATTCTATCAATGCTCTGCTCACATTCGCAACTCTGAGGCTTAGCTTGGCCTGTGCACTCCTTGCACAGCTCCTGTGCCCAACTGCACTTCTGCTGAAATGAGAACAAAAGCTACCTATCTGAACCCTCTGTCAACGCACTCCTTCCAGACACTTCGACTGCACTCCTTGCAGGAATTCTCTGGCTCAAATAGAAAAACAATTGAAACTCATTCCTCCTTCCTCTCAGACTTCAAACTCAAACATGAAATCATATACACAACATATAAAGAAAATGTATAACAGGAAGCAAACATTCATGAGCATATCATTCAGCATAAATACACAGAGAACAACACAAACCATGAATTTGAATCAACCTCTTCTATTAATCCAAATATCTGTACATGGGTGTTCTTACACAGCTCTCTGCATGCTCTTTCTCTTCCTTGATTTCAATAATAATATTACAAATGCACAGTGAGGGTATCTATATCTCGTTTCCCTCTTGCGCTCTAAAACTGTCTAATCTAGAATTAAATTCTATCTACCTGCATTAACTACTTTAAATTCCTTCTACCTACTAAGGATGAGAGCTAAAGGCTCAAGGTCTATTTACATTACACAAGTGTGCCTCTTCTTAATGGCTACATTTAAGATTGCACAACAATTCCAAGGTGATTTTCAAAATTTGCGTTGGTGCTTGTCCAGCTGTCCTTCACCTTCGTGCTAGCTCGCTTGATGTGGGTGATGCTCCTGCATCAATTAGGGATTTGAATTACTTTTTCATTTCTTCTTTATTGATCATTGAAACAAGAAAATAAATGGTTTCCAAGTATTTCTTTATATTTTAGGCATTTTTCATATATTTTTTAGTTGCCTTTCCAAAAACATTTATTTGTAGGCTACATAAACTCATTTCGAAACAAAATTTTCATTTCATGTATTGGTTTCTTTATTTCTTGCATTTCAAGGATTTTAAATATTTCTTAGTTTCAATGAAATATCTAAATTAACTCTTTTTAAAGTTTATCAATGTCTTTAAATTTATAGCATTCTTAAAGTTTAGACACCACAAGCTTAATTTATGATTCCCTTATTGAGTAAATAATAGTATTAAAAAGTAACAATTAACATCTAAATTAAACTAGATTGTTTTATTTTTAGTGAATACATATAGTCTAGGATATAAGTCCTCGTGTAGGTTGAAGAGTAATTCCTTTGGGGCTATGAAAACAAAAATTAGAACCACTAAAGAGTGTTGAAAATATAGTAGTAGAAAATACACTTGTATAAAAAGGATTCCTTACTTGTAAGCATATATAGAGATTATCCTCTCTTTCTTGTTGAGTAGGATATGTGTGTATAGTAATTTTGGTATAATTGGAAATTCCTTGGAGGGACATCATTTATTTCTATATTTTAGGGTGCAGAACAATGTCTTGTATTCCTACCCAGGAATCGACACTTGAACCACAACTATTATGCCCATCTTCCTTTTGAAAATTGGTAACCATAGTGGCTATTCCTATCCTTTTTCCTAGTTGATTTCGAATGGGAAGTGGTTGTGATACCCAAGACAAGTGTCTAACATTCACCTCAATTTCTTTGGATGGTAGCCATATCTATGAGGGTACCTGCACCTTGGGTAAATGTTGCATGAGGTTTATAGTTATTGTCTCCCATACCTCTACTAGTTGGACTTGGGCCCTCAACATCCCATATTGAGTTTTAGGAGGCCATTTTCTTGATTCTTCATTGATTGGCCATAGTATTAACTACCCTATATTGATCTTTCGGAGAGTTTCTTTCTTGTTTCTTACTTTTATGAATTTTTTAGACGAGTGCATGGTGATCATAACAATAGATAACCTATGTCTTCTTTTTTTTATTCCTTGATTTTAAGGTGGTTAATCAATTTCCAAGTCACTATCAAAAGATTATAGGCATCCCCACCAAAATTAAAGAAATTCAACTTGTTAGTCCAAACCCTCATCAAGTGGGTAAAAATATTAAATTCTCATATCCATGAAGTTATAACCATACAAGTGCATGTGTTGATTAGTTTATTAATTATATTATTAATTCAAATATAATGAATTGAAAACTTAGAATATACTTACCATATACTTACCCTACACACTTACATAATATTCTCACGTTCATAGGGATATTACAAAAAAAACCTAGAGTTGTGAAAGGAATTCCCCAAATCGGTAATAACATATTAATTTAGTGGTTTAAGAATAACTTAACTCAAACTTTGTGAAGCTCCAACTCACTTCAACAAAAATTTTAATAATGAAAAATAAAACATATACAACTTGAGTGGGCCTATTGGTTAAGGGAATCTAATTCCTTCTTGGAGTGGGCCTAATGGTTAAGAGAATGTGTTTCTTTCTTGAGTGGCCCTATTGGTTAAGAGAATGTGTTTCCTTATTGAGTGGGCCTATTGGTTAAGAGAATGTGTTTCCTTCTTAGAGTGGGCCTAATGGTTAAGAGCACATGCTTCATTCTTGGTGTGGGCCTAATGGTTAAGAATATGTGTTTTCTTCTTAAAGGTTACATGTTCAAATCCAAGCTTTACAAATATATTAAATTATATTAAATATATATAAAATACATACCAACCAAATCTTTACAATCAATTTCTAAAATAATTATATAAAATTTTTATATTTTTCCATAATATGAGTACACTATGTTAATGTCAAATGCCACATAAATATAATGAGATATAAATTATATTAATGATGAGATTCCATTCATAATATTGTATTAAAAGCATGCGTTTGAACATGTCATAAGAGACAAAAATTCTTATTAATACGTTGTAGATTTAAAAACATGTGTCTTGTAACATCCTGCTCTTGTGCGCACTGAGCAGACTTATTCTTTGAGGACACTTGCGTGCAAGTGATCCGGGTTATTATACTATTGGTTGTTTTGATTATGATTATGAGATATTGTGGATTTGATGATATGCTATTTTTGTTGTATTTACATAGACAAGTGTTATTGACTAGGTTCTCCTAAGTGTGTAGGACTCTGAACATTGAGGATGCAGAGCCATCGATGAAACCCCTTGGACTCCAGATTGAGTTAGGGAGTGGACTGTTAGGGTTTGAATGTTGTTGATGTGAAAAAGGTACATATGATTAGATGTTATGATGATTGATTATTATTACTGACATGATTCATTGATGGATGCAAGATGAAGATAGCTTGTCGACCAGATTCACATTTGGAGTAGAGGGGTCACGTATGACAACCAAAAACATTAAGGGAGAGGTGTGGAAACATCCTTGCCATAACCTACTATCACTCCCAATGTGGTTCGAACTGTAGGTTAACTATTACCTAGTTCGATAATACCCACAATGTCATGAGGGAAGACTGTGGAAGTCTCTGGTGATGATTCTAAGGGGAATGCAATAAGGTAGGGGCCTTATTCTTTAGAGGCCCTTAGTCTCCCACAAGATCACCTGGCCGAGTATTGAATCCAGTGGTTTGATTTCTATCAAATTCAGTCAAGAGGCAAGTGGCACCCTTGGAGCACGTAGTGCATATTGACAAGCATGTTGCGCAAAGAAAGCAGAAAGAGACGAGTGGCACCCTTGGAGCACACAGTGCGTATTGAAGGGCATGTTGTGCAAAGAAAATGGAAGGAGGCGAATGACATCCTTGGAGAACGTAGTGTGTCTTGAAGGGCACGTTGCGATTTTAGCTATGATAAGTTAATAAAACTAGTGCCTAGAAAATTATGCCTCCTTAGGACTTGGTCGGACTTAAAATGAATGGCATGATAACTAAAGTTTAATAAGAATTTTTCCCTTAAAAATTGTCACCCAACCTAGGGAAATTAAAAACTAGGTCTAAGTAGAACATGTGGATAAAGAAAAACTAATTAAACATGTAACAAGAAGGGGGGTAAGAAATTCAAACTTAATTATTAAAGTAAAAAAATTATAATTGAGGATTAAATTTATTAAAAGGGTAAATGGTTGTTTTTATCTACACTTGCTAAATTATTATTTTTTAGTTAAAAGGGAAAAAGGGGGAAACTTAAAAGAAAAAGGAAACTTAAAGAAAAAGGGAAACATAAAGAAAAGGGGGAGACTTAAAGAAAAATATGAATCTCTAACTTAGTAAGGAATCTTTCCTTTAGAAATTTCTATTTATGAACTCAACTAGGAATTAAGTAAGGCATAAGTCATTTAAGAATTATAAGGGAATTTTGGGACACCAAGGACCATTTTTAGGAATGATTTTAGGTGGATGAGGGAAATAGGAATATTTAATTGATTAATAAATTTGATTTTCTGGTTGAACTAGGGGATTGAGCGACATGTGTATGGGAGAGGTTTTTAGAAATTAATTAAATAAAAAAGGAATATGATGAGGGTTTTGGGAAACTAATGAATAAGAAAAAACTATAAAAAGGATGGCGAAGGAAGAGTGTAAAAAACATCTGTCTTGTTACGCTACTGAAATTTTATCTTGAATGAACTTTCTCTTGAGGGAATTGGGATACCCAGCTCGGGTAATGAGTGGTAGCTCGACCTTGCGAGGCAAGTTGGGTGCTAGCATTCTCTGGTATTGTGTGTGTGGCCCCTTTGCAGCTCGGGGGGCTCACGGAGAAGAAGAGTACCCCTAGCATTTGTTGGGAGGTACCGGTGAGGTTACATCGGTTGAAAAGCATGAGCTGGACGGAGCGCACGTGGAACAACAACTTTGGAGGATTCACAATTGGCTACGGTACGGATGTGCATAATTGTATTAATTAATAGCTCAATTTATTGTATTTATTTATTGTCGAGAGATTGCTTGAGTAGATGTTGTTAAAAGAAAAAGACTCATTTAGTTATGCATAAGAATCGGCGATAGTGGATCGTGGGAATTTGCAAGAGGGTCTATAAATTTTTGGTTATGAGCCTTGTTTTATTATTGCGTTTTCTTATTCCTTGATTGTGTTTTTTTATTTATTTTATTATTGGTTCTCCACGGAGAAGGTGTGGGTGTAGATTGTGTCTTTATATTCTATTCTTATCCTTTCAGTTATTAGTCTGTGCCTGAGTAGTCGGTCAGGAGACGAATCAACTATCTTTCACTCCGGTGTTAAAGATTTAGATTCAAATGCCCTGATTTCCTATGCATGGATAATCATTGAAGGATAATTTCTCTGTCCAGCCAATTCCTTACTGTGTACAACAAAATTTCATTCTTATTGATCAGCCATATCCTAGTTCCTTTCCTCAGAAAATTTGCATTACCCACCAAATGGTGTATTTGACTGATTCGTTGCATTTCTTTACTGTATTTTTACTTTCTGGGTGAATGATTTTTGTGCTTACTGTATATTTATTCATTGTTGGGTTCCCTGTGATGTAGTCTTCACACACTTCTTAAATTTCTCTCACTTTACAATGTTTATTTCGTTGATCTCCCTTTACACTTCTTAAATTGAATTCAAATCAATGTTTGAGTTCTTTTGCACAGTTAAAATTAAGTTGATCTTCCTTTAATTCCTTAATGGATTTGTATGATGGATGGAATCTTATTGTCTCTTGACCCGATTGATCTTGTTTAGTTCATTCCCATGATGATGCAATCTTTAGCTTGATATCCCTGCTTACTTCTTTGTAGAATACGATCCTCTTATATATCTTTAAATATGAAATTGAAGTAGTATGCATTCCTTATATCGTGCTTAGTATGTTTTCACCTTGATTTTTAATGGATAGCAAGGCATCTTGAATCCTTGCGAATTGCTCCTTATAATCGATTTCTCAGTAATGTATAAACGTGGTTGTTTGAAAAATCATGGCTATGTGTTGTATATTATATATTATAATCGTGGATATCATTATTCTTTCTGCATGGACAATTCGTTGAAGTATTGTTATATATTTTTCACAAGAGTCTGCATGACAATCGTAGATATTTTTACATAATCTGTATGACAATTCATTGGCATTATTTTTATATTTGGGTTGAAAATCGTTGATATTCTTGTACATATTCTTTATTTATTCAATTGAAAGTCTATAGTCAATATTTCATATATGACTGACAAATCGTTGGTATGTTGTACATTTCGTTGGTGTTCTTTACATATACTGTGTAGGAAAATCGTGATGCTATTTATATATTCCATATATATAAATATTATGTATATGACTGAAAAATCGTTGCTATGTTGTACATTTTGTTGGTGTTCTTTTACTATATTTTGGTGCTAGGCGGTTATAATAATATGATTTACAAGCTGGCTTGGATTCATAAAGTTATATTATTCTTGGGAATGAGTAATGAGGATCCTGTCGCTTTTGGGGCTTCTATGTTTTTGCGTTTTGTTTTAACTTTTGTTTGGGATTAGTATAGAAATACCAATCTCCAAGAAATTTATTTTAACAGATATGTATCCCAAGAAAACCACATATTTCACTTAATTTCAACCAGATCATCCAATATGTGGCAAGAGATATGCTAGGTAATTTACTATATTCTGGTGCTAGGCAGTCATAATATTATGGAGCGTGTATTAATTGTGAGAGATTAACGTTTTGATCCAGTCTATGCCCAAACTATTGTAAGTTGTAACCCCTCAGTCGAGTTGAAATTTTATGCCCTTTTCCTACTGTCTCAATGCAATGGTGACAGAAAATTAAAAATGTGTAGTCAGTGGAATATAATTGCCAGTGATTTTGTATGTAATATAGACAGCGATAGACAACAATATTTATATAAAATTTAGATTTGATAGACATCAATATTTATATAAGATAGACAACGATAGACAACGATTTTTATATTAGGTAGACAATGATTTGTATGTATATTATAGACAACGATCTTTAGATTTGGCATAGTTTTAATTTAACACTAGTTGTCATTATTAATTAGAAATGGTTAATTGTAAGTCATTATATTACAAATTATCTAACTTAGAATGAATGATCCTAGTTATTTTATGCTTAAGAATAGTAACGATTGAGATACCTGAATTAAGAAGGCTTAGTCAATATTCTTTAGGAATATTTACTCATTAGGGTGTTAATAAAAGTTTACAACAATGTTATTGTGTTATAACTTGGCATCAAGTAAGAATAAATATGTTGAATAATAATAAATTTTAGGCCTTGATATCATGTATCTTAATTGTTGGCTT
Source organism: Picea engelmannii (assembly GCA_009831015.1). Classification (NCBI taxonomy): domain Eukaryota; kingdom Viridiplantae; phylum Streptophyta; class Pinopsida; order Pinales; family Pinaceae; genus Picea; species Picea engelmannii. Next base: position 305,750 of record ML779417.1, read on the forward strand.
TTGTAAGTTGTGTTGGATTAATTATAATCTAGCTAGATTTCTCTACAAAACAAAACAAAATTATTACTTCATCGTGTTCACTTGCATTTTTATTGTGAAGAAAATGAGATGTTACACATGGTATCAAAGCAGGTTCAACCCTGTGACTGTGGAATGCCATTCTTTCCACTTCCGTCAACCCTTGAGTAATAACATAACGCTAATTAAAACTTTAACATGTCCATGCGGTGATCTCGATTAGAGGACGCCATAGAGGCTAACAACGTGGTGTCATGGAAAGAGGTGTGATGCCTCCATAAGTTCCTGCGGCCTTGGATTCTAACCCCCAAGGGGAAGAACGAGTCCTTGGGATGGATTCGATTGTTGTGAGTGATGAGGATGGTCTCACAATGTCCTTCCAAGGAAGGTTAGAGGCCTTGATTCAGCATCTGTACTGAGATGAGGTCAGGGCGCCTGTACCCCTGAGGGTCCACAACACGCCCCAGTGAGTACCATTAACATTCAGCGAGAACTCGAGAGGGATACGTTCTCAATTCCATGAGTTTCGCGGACCGCTCAGTCATTGAGGCATGATTGGAGAGAAAGGAGATCTTCTTTAGGCTTCACAATTACAACCTCCAATGTGAAGGTCTACAGGGTGGTCTTTCAATTGAAGGGGAGCGCTCTTCTCTGATGGAAGACACTCCTACCGCAATTGAACATGGTTGTCGAAGACGTTTCATGGGAATTGTTCAAGGAATGATTCCGGGAGAGGTATCTATCTGAGGAATTCATTGCACGTCATCTCAAACGAGTTCAATGCCTTGAGACAGGGCCACTGTATGGTGCCCGAGTACGAGTTCCATTTTATGGAGCTTCTTCGGTATGCTCCGCACTTGAATATCGACAAAATTAAGGTTAATAGGTTCATGTTTGGCCTTAATGTCACCATTCGTGCAAAGGTTAGGATTTTGATGCCTCATACCTTGCATGATGTTGTACAGAAGGCGCTCATAGTGTTAGAAAAACAGGACTGCGGAGCAATAAAATAAAATAAATGCAGAAACAAAACACAGAAGACACATAATACAAGATAGACACAGATTTGCGTGGTTCACCCAGTGTGGGCTACGTCCACTAGAGAAATTGCCAGATCCTTCCTTTATTATTATCCAGCAAATGAAGGGATACAACCTACAGCAAAACCCGTTGTAACTTCCTCTTCTTTCTCTCACAGTATCCTCTCTCATAATACAATATTCACCACCATCCATAGCCGCGATACATTTCCCTCATAAAATAGGGTTTCCTTCTAGGGAAAAAAACCCTAACATAATCTCTACCGTTAGATCTGCGACCTTATAATGAACGGTCCAGATTTACAGTGAAATTACAATATACTTTTACAAGGCAATTTTTGCTTTAGGGGCTTCGCCCCCGAACCCCTGCTGGGGGCCCACTTGCCCCTAGATCACCCAACCAAGGCGATAGGCCCCCCGGACCCCGAAGAGGGGGTACCCCCCCTCTGCACTCCCCCGCGTGGAAGAGTGTACATACTTCTGGGGTGTAAATACTTCATGGGGTATAAACACGGCTGAAAGTAAAAGACCTATAAATCAGGAAGATAATCAGGCTCCACAACCAACACATAGCAGGGGAGGGACTTATCAGTGGAGGTCAGAGCAGGACTCCAATGAGACCAGCGAGGCAGGTGTCATTTAGTGTGCAATGACATCAGAAACTAGCTAAAAATTCACCAAGATATCGTGGCTTCCAGAGAGGATCCACTTTCACTACACCTCAGTGACCAACTCCTCAACAGCAGACTCTTTACTGAGGACCACAACACTAGAATAAGAGTCAACTACAACAACAACAGTTTAGGCATGTTCAGCACTACAGATCAGGGTTCCATGCCGGTGGGTCATCAACTTTTGCTTTAGGTACCAGGAGTATTGGACCCAAGAAAGGGTGTTGGACATGTGGGGAGACACATTACCATCATGACTGCCCAGTGGAGAGGAATGGAACATCTGGATCATCTGGACCCACTACCATGTGAGATTTGGGCAAGGCCTATTAGATTTATGCAATGGTGAATAACTGCCAATAAGAGCACCAGTCGACTGTGTTCGAGGCATTAGATACCCAAACTCTTAGTATTTTGATGGATCCACATGCTACAAAAATTTTCATTTAAGGGGAAGCGCTAAAAATAATTAAGGTAAAGGAAGTCGAACATGATGAGTTTAGATTTGTATAAATGTTTTCAAGAGCCAAACACAAGGTTGGAGGGAAGGTTACGAGATGTATCATTTACCTAGGAGATTTTTTCACCAGGACCAACCTGTGCATCACGATCTTAGGATCTTATGATGTCGTGATTCATATGGACTGGTTGGAATCACATTAGGTGATACTCAACTATAAGAAAAAATGGTTGATCTTGGTCAATGATGAGGGAAAGAGATGCGCGATTGTAGGTCGGAACCAAGGAGTTTTCTCGAGGTTCATCTCTTCCTTGCAGCTACGAAAGAGCATGTGCAAGGGATGTAAGATTTATACGATCCTTGCATTAAAATATAAGGGAGTAGCCGAAGGTCTAGAACACCTTCCGGTGGTGAGAGAGTTTGCAAACGTCTTCCCTGAGGAGTTATCTAGGATGCTGCCAGAGAGGGAATTGGAATTTACCATAGGCCTAAAATCGGGGACTGAATTGATAGAAAGAATGCCTTATCGGATGTCAACCCCAGATTTACAAGAGTTCAAAATGAAACTAAAGGAGTTGATGGACTTAGGACTTATACATCCAAGTGTGTCATCATGGGATGTGCCTGTTATCTTTATATGGAAGAAGGATGGGTCGTGGAGACTCTGTATTGACTATAGTCAATTGAACAAGGCAACGATCAAGAATCAATATTCATTGCCAAGGATTGATGATCTGTTTGATCATATGAACAATGCGACGGTGTTTTCAAAGATCGACTTGAGATGATGGTATCACCAGTTACAGATCAAGCAGTATGACATCACTAAGACCATGGTTAATATGAGGTTTGTACATTACGAGTTTACTGTTTTACCATTTGGTCTGATGAACGCCCCATGTGTGTTTATGAGTTTGATGAACGAGGTGTTCTGTGAATACTTGGATAGGTTTGTCCAAGTATTCATTGACGATATTTTTATTTACTCTTGGATGATGGAGGACCATGACAAGCACTTGCACTTGGTACTACAGTGTCTACGAGAAAACAAATTATATGGGAAATTGTCTAAATGTTCGTTTTATCAATCAAAGATTCACTACCTAGGGCATGTCATCTTCGGTGAAGGTATCATTGTAGATCCAACAAAGGTAGAGGCTATTATGGAATGGCCTATGTCAACGAATGTATACAAAGTGCATAGATTCATGGGTTTAGCGGGGTACTATCGTCGGTTCATTGAGGGTTTTAGAAGATAGAAAATCTGATCACAAAATTGTAGAAGAAGAACAAGAAGTTTGTTTGGACCGAGAAATGCATGAAAGAACTTTGGAGGCTCAAGGATCTATTGACAAAAACACCAATACTAAAGGTCCTTGACATGGATGCAGACTTCTTGGTATGCACTGACGCATCCAAGGAAGGCTTAGGAGGAGTCTTGATGTAAGACGGTCAAGTCATCGCTTACAACTCGAGAAAGTTGAAAAGGCATGAGGAGAACTATGCAACGCATGATTTTGAGTTGTTACCCATTGTATATGCCATGAGAGTTTGTAGACACTACCTTATTGGACGAAAATTCGAACTAAAAAAATACCATTGTGGACTACAACACATCTTTACACAAAGTGACTTGAACGCGTGACAATGATGTTGGTCGGAATTGCTTAGCGAGTATGATTTCAAGATTACTTACATAAAGGGAACAATGAATAGAGTGGAGGATGTGTTGAGTTGAAGACCACACATATTTTTGGTGATGCCTCTTCAGATGAATCTAAGTGAAAATATTCTAACTTTATAGAGTGATGATGGCTAGTACAAAGAGGTCAAGGATTTTAACGGACAAAACACAATGATGGTACCAAAATTTGAAGGATTTACTATGGACAATGAAAAATTATTGATAATTAAAATTTGAATTTAAGTACCGCCCAACGACGAGTTGATGATTTTGATCCTAAACGAGGTTCACAGAGTAGTGTACATGGCTCACCCAAAAATCATGAAGGTGAGGGAAGACTTTAAACCCTTCTTCTTCTGGAAAGGAATGAAGGAAAACATAGTCAACTACGTGACCAGATGTCTATAAAGTCAGTAGGTGAAGGCTGAACATAGACATCCGACATGATTACTACAGTCGTACTCTATTCCAGAATCGAAATGGGAGGTCATTTCGATGGATTTCATTGTTGGATTGCCACTTACGGCAAGGAGACACGACTCGATTTTTGGTGTAGTCGACACTCTGATGAAGAGTGCTCATTTTATTCCTGTGTGTACGACGTATCAGGGACCTAACATAGATAGAATTTTCATCAGCGATATTGTGAGGCTGCATGGCATGTCTAAGAGGATTATATTTGATCAAGGATCTATGTTTACTGGATGATTTTGGACTAGTTTCCAAGAGGCCTTGGGAACCCAACTTAACTTTAGTACCACGTATCACCCAAAGATAGACGGGTAGACCGAACGAAAAATACAAATCTTGGACAATAGGTTGCGCTTGTACGTGATGGACCAACAAAAGCGTTGGGAAGAATTATTGCCACTAGTAGATTTCTCATATAACAACAATTATCAAAGCACCATTAAGATGGAGCCTTTCGAGTTTCTTTACAGGCGACCATGATGGACGCCTTTGAGCTGGGATCAGCTTGAGGATTAACGTCCTGGTGGGACGTGAAGCGATCCAAGAAATGGAAGACTAAATGAAAACAACAAGACAAAGGATCAAGGAAGTGCAGGATCGACAGAAGTGTTATGTCGATGCGCGTCGTGTTGATTGTAGTTATGAAGTTCGCGATTGAGTCTTCTTGTGAGTGAAACTGCATAAGAGTTTGATCAAGTTTGGAAAGGGTGCTAAACTCTCTCCTAGGTTCATGGGACCCTTTGATATTGTGGAAAGGAAGGGGCCCGTGGCCTATCAACTAGCATTTCCTGATTCTTTGAGGGGTATGCATGATGCTTTTCACATATTGGTTTCGAGACATTATGTTAGTGATCCTACACATGTTATTGACATGAGTGTCTTGCAGGTATCGGACGAGGGTGATCTCACAGAGGATCCAATCCGCATCCTGGACCATTGCATTCTACATCTACGGTGTCGAACAATAGAGTAGGTCAAGGTCCAATGACACAACTATAGTCCGCACTCAGCGACCTCGGAGGACGCATATGATATGCATCAGTAATTTCCATTTTTTTTTATAACTAGACCTATGATAGTGTGATACACTACATTTCAACACTTATATACTGTGAAACTTCAGGACAAAGTTTAAAACAAGAGGGGGTGTTTGTAACATCCCTCTCTTACATGCACTGAGAAAACTTATTCTTTGAGGACACTTGCGTGCAAGTGATTCAAGTTTTATACTATTGGTTGTTTTGATTATGATTATGAGATATTGTGGATTTGATGATATGTTATTTCATTGTATTTACATAGACAGATGCTATTGACTGGGTTCTCCTGAGTGTGCAAGACTCTGGACATTGAGGATGCAGAGCCATCGATGAAATCCCTTGGACTCCGGATCGAGTCAGGGAGTGGGCTGTTAGGGTTTGAATGTTGTTGATGTGACATATGTACATATGATTAGATGTTATGATGATTGATTATTATTGTTGACATGATTCGTTGATGGATGTAGGCTAACCATAGCTTGCCGAAAAGACTCACATTTGGATTAAAGGGATCACACATCACCACCATAGACATTGAGGGAGAGGTGTGACAACAACCCTGCCATAGCCTACTAGCACTTTCGTCATGACTCAAACTATAGGTTAACGATTACCTAGTTCAAGACGACCCACGATACCATGAGGGAAAACCATTATAGCCTCTCACGATGATTCTAAGGGCCACGAAGTAAGGCAGGGGTCTTATTCCTTAGAGGCCCTTAGTCTCCCTCAAGATCACCTAGCGGATTATTGACTCCAAGGGTTTGGTATCTATCAAGTTCACTCAAGAGGCGAGTGACACCCTTGGAGCATGTAGTGCATATTGAAGGGCACGTCGCGCAAAGAAAATGGAAAGAGTCGAGTGGCACCCTTGGAGCATGTAGTGTGTCTTGAAGGGCATGTCGCACAAAGAAAACAGAATGAGGCGAGTGGCACCCTTGGAGCATGTAGTGCATCCTAAAGTGCACATTGTGAATTTAACTATGATAAGTTAATAAACCTAGTGCTTAGAAAATTATGTCTCCTTAGGACCTAGTCGGCCTTAAAATGAACGGCGTGATCAGTAAAGTTTAATAAAAAAAATTCCCTTAAAAATTGTCGCCCAACCTAAGGAAATTAAAACATAGGTCTAAGTAGAACATATGGATAAAGAAAAACTAATTAAACATGTAACAAGAAGTGGGGTAAGAAATTCAAACTTAATTATTAAAGTAAAAAAATTATAATGGAGGATTAAATTTATTAAAAGGGTAAATGGTTGGTTTTATCTACACTTGCTAAATTGATTTTTTTAGTTAAAAAGGAAAAAGGGGGAAACTTAAAAGAAAAATGAAACGTAAATAAAAAGGGAAACTTAAAGAAAAAGATGAATGCCTAACTTAGTAAGGAATCTTTCCTTTGGAACTTTCTATTTATCAACTCAACTATTAATTAAGGCATAAGTCAGTTAATAATTGTAAGGGATATTTGGGACACCGAGGAGCATTTTTAGGAATGTTTTTAGGTGGATGAGGGAAATAGGAATATTTAATTAATTAATAAACTTGATTTTCTAGTGCAACTAGGGGATCGAGGGACGTGTATGGGGGAGGTTTTTCGAAATTAATTAAATGAAAAGGGAATGTAATGAGGGTTTTGGGAAACTAATGACTAAGAAAACTCAATAAAAAATATGGAGGAAGAGTGTAAAACACATCTGGCTTGTGTAACGTTACACTGCTGAAATTTTATTTTGACTGAACTTTCCCTTGTGGGAGTTAGAATACCCATCTTGGGTAACGAGCAGTAGCTCGACCTTGCGAGGCGAGATGGGTGCTATCATTCTCTGGTATTGTGTGTGTGGCCCCTTTGTAACTCGGGGAGCTCAGGGGGAAGAAGAGTACCCCTACCATTGACTCAGAGGTACCGATGAGATCACATCAGTTGGCACGTGGGAGCTAGATGGAGTGCGCGGGGGACAACGACTTAGAGCATTCACAATTGGCTATGGTATGCATGTGCATAATTGTATTAATTAATAGCTCAATTTCTTGTTCATGCATTTGTTTATTGTCGAAAGCTCGCTTGCATAGATGTTGTTAAAAGAAAAAGACTCATTTAGTTATGCATAAGAATTTTTATATGGACAATATTGCGCCATGCGAATTTGCAAGAGGGTCTCTAAATTTCTGGTTCTAAGCCTTGTTTTATTACCGCGTTTTCTTATTCTTTGATTGCATTTTATTTTATTTTATTTTATTATTGGTTCTTCATGGAGAAGGTCTGGGTGCAGATTGTGTCTTTATATTCTGTTCTTATCCTTTCAGTTATTAGTATGTGCCTGAGCAGTCGGTTAGGAGTCGAATGGACTGTCTTTCACTCGGGTGTTAAAGATTTAGATTCAAATGACCTACTTTCCTATGCATGGATAATAAGTGAAAGATAATTTCTCTGCCAACCAATTCCCTACGAAATTTTTCCTTATTACTCAGCCATATCCTAGTTCCTTTCCTTGGAAAATTCACGTTACCCACCCAGCAGTGTGTTGGGCTGATTTGCTGCATTTCTTTACTATATTTTTACCTTCTATGTGAATGATTTTTGTGCTTACTATATATGTATTCATTGCTGGTTCCCTGTGATGTAATCTTCGAACATTTCTTAAATTTCGCTCCCTTTACACTACTTATTTCATTGATCTCCCTTTACACTTCTTAAATGGAATTCAAATCAACGTTTGAGTTCTTTTGCACAGTTAAACTTAAATTGATCTTCCTTTAATTCCTTAATGGATTTGTATGATGGTTGGAATCTTATTGTCACTTGACCCGATTGATCTTGTTTAGTTCCTTCCCATGAAGATGGAATCTTTAGTTTGATATCCCTGCTTACTTTTTGTAGAATACGATCCTCTTATATATCTTTAAATATGAAATGGAAGTAGTATGCAGTCCTTATATCGTGCTTAGTAAGTTTTCACCTTGATTTTTGATGGATAGCAAGGCAATTTGAATCCTTGTTAATTGCTCCTTATAATCTATTTCTCAGTAAGATATAAAGGGGGTTGTCTAAAAAATCGTGGCTATGAGTTGTAGATTCTGTATGATAATAGTGGATATCATTATTCTTTCTGCGTTGACAATCCGTTGAAGTATTCTTATATATTCTCCAGAAGAGTCTGCATGACAATCGTAGATATTTTTACATAATTTGTATGACAATTCATTGACATTCTATATATATTCGGGTTGACAATCGTTGATATTTTTGTACATATTCTTTATTTATTCAATTGAAAGTCTGTAGTAAATATTTTGTATATGAGTGAAAAATAGTTGCTATGGTGTATATTTAGTTGGCGTTCTTTACATATACCGTGTAGGCAAATCGTGATGTTATTTATATATTCCATGAATATTTATTCGGTATATGACTGACAAATCGTTGCTATGTTGTACATTTAGTTGGTGTGCTTTTACTATATTCCGGTGCTAGGAGGTTGTAATAATATGCTTTACAAGTTGGCTTGGATTCATAAATTTATATTATGCTTGGGAATGAGTAACGAGGATCATGTGGCTTTTGAGGCTTCTATGTTTGTGCGTTGTGTTTTAACTTTCGTTTGGGATTAGTAGAGCAAGACCAATCTCCAAGAAAGTTCTTTTAACAGATCGTTATCCCAAGAAAGCCACAGACTTCACTTAATTTCAACCAAATCATCCAATATGTGACAAGAGATATATTAGGTAATTTACTATATTTCGGTGCTAGGCTGTTATAATATTATGGAGCGTGTCTTAATTGTGAGCGATTCACGTTTTGATCCACAGTGATAGACAACGATTTTGCATATCTATGACAGACAACGATTTTTATATCAGGTAGACAGCGATTTGTATATATATGATAGACAACGATCTTTAGATTTGGCATAGTTTTAATTTAACACTAGTTGTCATTATTAATTAGAAATGGTTAATTGTAAGTCATTATATTACAAATTATCTAACTTAGAACGAATGTTCCTAGTTATTTTATGCTTAAGAATAGTAACGATTGAGATACCTGAATTAAGAAGGCTTAGTCTTTAGTCATTAGAGTGTTAATCAAAGTTTACAACAATGTTACCGTGTTATAACTTGGTATCCAGTAAGAATAGTGATGTTGAATAAGAATAAATTTTAGGCCCTGATATCATGTATCTTAATTGTTGTCTTATGTAAGTTGTGCAGGATTAATTATAATCTAGTTAGATTTCTCTACAAAAAAATAAAAATTTTTACTACTTCATCGTGTTCGCTTACATTTGTATTGTGAAGCAGAGGAGATGTTACATGTCTGAACATGTCATAGGAGTAGATGCAATCCCCTATATAATACACCAAAACCAGTGCTGGTTATATATTCAAAAATCTGAAAATAACAATTTCCTTTCGAATTTCTCTGGGCCCTCAAACAATACCCTACGAGCCCTCAAGCAATATTAACAGTGCACAAGCCAGAACTTGCAATCCCACAGCGTGAACTAAAAACCAAGATGGTGTCCGCTGATATGAGCGAACCATTGCAGATAGATACTTGAATGCTTATTTGCCAATTTTCAGTTACATCTTTCATTTCTAATGGAATAATCATGAAAGGGAGTAAGCTTTTTTCTTCTTTCCTGTCATTGAACGTTTGGATTAATGAAGAGGGCACTTATTCCATCTTGCCATCAAGTCACGCTACCATGAAACCAGAGTGCGCTCTCTAACTACACACATATCCATGTTTATTTTGAAAAGCTGTCATCCTGGTTTACATGTGTCCTTGGAAAATCTTAAGGAGCTGATTGGTTCTCGTCCTTCGCTTCGCATATGTTACCTAATTTATAGACCACCTTAAGCGTATTACATTAAGAAATAAAGTTCCATTCCTTATGGATATGGCTTAAAGATATTCAATTTCATTTGTTTTGGAATAACATTACATTATATTAGCATTAACATATTATTTAACTAAATAAATTTTAGTTTTTTTTTTTAACAAAATTAATAGTAATAATAATTTGTTGTGAGTAAAAAGTTAAATTTCAACCAAGTAATGTTTCTTAGAATTACAATATACTTCACAATATTTCCTATTACATTATTTTATTATCTATTTTTTAAGAATATTTTAGAGAATGAACTTTCTAATAAGTCTTTTTACATTTATTATTCTTATGGTCTTATTTACTAGAGTTGGTCGCCATAAATATCAATACATAATCACATATCTATAATTATCCCCTTAGGTATCTCCCTAGAAATTACCCCCTAGGTACCTTACACAATGAGGATAATATCTCGTCTTATGTGTGTGATTAAGACTAAATTCTACTTGAAAGCACATGACCATAGTGATGTTTCCTTAGTCATGATAATATAGGACATTGGCCCTATTGATGTATTCTTCTAATTGATGACAATATGAGATATGTGCTTTATTGCAAATACAATTTAAGTTGGAGCCATCTATTGGTCGAGGAGTAAGACCTAAAATTGCTTCTTATTAGCTAAGAGCTAGTTTTTCTTAAATGGAAGGGAACACCTTAATAGCCCAAGTCATAGATGCATCTAGTACGAGTGAATGTCTACCCCCTTACTAACCACTAGTGGGTTATTTCAAGTGGCATGGTTTTCCTTCAATAAAGTTGATGAGTGAGAAAGCATATGTATATAATAACATGATTGTCATCATTATTAGTTGACAACTAAGTTATGATAAGATTTTCCACCTCAAATAAATAAATAATTATTATTATTATTATTATTACTATTATTATTAGGCGGCTAGGGTTCTACCCTAGTCATCACTTTGCACCATTTTTTTTGTCATAGTCTGCTCAGAACTCGGCGATGCACCGCTGGGACGTGGAAGTAGCCTTGAATGAGCTAGTGTGTGTGGTTCGGGGGAAGCATTTTGCTCCAACAGCCGTTTTAACAACTTTTCTGAAGATTTTCCATAGCTCCTTCCGTTGGATTTGGGGCGGTTAGGGTTTCTTCCTTGGTCGTTTCCCCTGCCGCTTTCACCTAGCTCCCCATACGATCGACGTATTTTCCTCTGCCTGTTCATGGTTTTGGTTGACGGTAGCTTCATTTATGGCTTCTATTGCTCGAAGTTTTGATCCTGCCTCGGATGGATCTCGTGGGATGGATCTGTTCGGCTTCGCCTCTCCGTCTTCATCTTGATCCGATTTGGGGTTTCCTTGGTGGTAGTCTCTCGGTGGTTTGATGGTGAGGTGCTTGGTCTTTGGACCTAGGATCTGATGCATTTCTTATTGATTGCTGGGTTTTTTGTTTATTTATGGAGGGTGGGTCACAACTTTGAGGTCCACTATTGGGCATGCAATGTTCCCGCACTTTGAGGTCCGTCTTCGGGTGTGCATCTTCTGATCTATTTTCTGATGCATGGTTTTCCCAGTCCATTTTGACATGTTTGTAACTTTGTTTAGCGGCTTATTAGCTAGATCTAAACCCTCTGAGGCCTCTTTTAATTCTGTTATTTTTTATCCATGGCTGGGGAAGTGCTTCAAGCACTTGTTAAATGTAATTTGGTTCTCTATGTGGTTCCCCTTCTAATTACTATATACTTGGTTATTTCTTTATAGTCATTATATACCCGTGAATATAATTTTGTGCTACTTAATGACATTACAATTTTTTTATGTGGAAAAAATAATTATTATTATTATTATATTAAAAATAATCCACTAAAATAATTAATAATAACATTGATTTATTTATTATTTACATACTAATTTAATTAATATTATTTAATTTAAATATTAATTTAAAAAAAAATCATTTATTTATTATTTAAATATTAACTTAATTAATATTATTTGATTTACATATTAATTTTAAAAAATATTTCATTTGTCCTGAAATAATTAATAATGATAGTATTCTTCTTTTATAAATAATACAAAAGAATTTTATTTTGAGTTAATATTTTATTCCATTTTGAAGTAGAGGTGAAAGTTTATGTTCATTTTAATCTCTTTTACAAGTAGTTCCAAAAGGAACATGTCAATGATGATATTCATAATAATGTTAAAAAGGCATTCATCATTTTTATTTTATAGTTTTTTTTCTTTTCTTTTATGTTTATATATATATGTATAAAGCTTGAAGGGTTAGCTATCGTGTTTTTTATTTAAAAAAATACTATAAAAAATTAAACATAAGGGTATAAAAAATTAAACATAAGGGAAAATAAGTTTAAAAATTATTTTATAAAACATAAGAAATGAAATGTACATTATTAATATAATTTATTATAATCTGTAAACGAAATATGCACCTAGTTTTTGTTTTTATTAATCTTTAAACATTTAGAAAAAGGTGAAGGGTCATATCAAGTGGTTTGATAAGTGGTTTGATAGACAAAAAGTTCACAAAGTATAACTTTCAATTCATTCATTAAAAAATACTCAGTTGGAAAGAAGGTTCTAAAAATTGTATCATTGAAGGAAATTATTTTTATTCTATGGCTCTAAAATATTAGTTGAAGTTGAATTATTGTAAGTTGAAATATGAAAACGAAATAAACTCAATTAATTTTATATGAATTTATTTTCTTGTTAGTTATCTAATATTAGTTGAAGATAAATTATTGTGAGCTGAAATCTGAAAACAAAATAAACTCAATTAATTTTATATGAATTTATTTTCTTTTTAGTTATCTAATTTGATTAAAATAATTATAATCTTACTATGATGTATGTGATTAAAACAGTCTTATTATGATGTATGTGTAGTATGAGTGAAATTGAGAAATCAACCTACTTTATTTTAAAAAGCCTCCATTAATCTTTTATTTTAAAAAATTGGGACGCTTTAAAATGTATATCACTAATAATTTGACAATATTGTTTTTATAGATATAATTGACATTCTACAATTTTTTTTAATGTAAATAAAAAAAACAATAAAAATATCAATTTGTTAAGATTTTTTTTTTTTCAATATTATAATAATTGGAATGGACCCTTATTCTTATTTGTACAATGCAAATTGATTTTAGTATTGTATCATATGTTTACTTTTTATGGTATAATAACTTTAACATGGGGTTGTTATGTTTAATTTTTATGATTTATTAACTTTAGCAAGTGTTATGTTTTTTCATAATGCATTGATTTTAGCATGGGTCCTTGTGTTTGCGTTTAGAGTTCATTGTTTTTAGAGTGCATTTATTTTATTATAAGGTATTTATATTTTTTTTTAAGTGTGCATTCAACTTACCATGGGTTCTTATGATTGTTTTTAAAATGGATTGATTTCAGTTAGTCCATTATGTCTATTTTTATAGAACATATATTTTATGTTTAATTTTAAGAAGTATTGAATTTGTCACAACATCTTTATGAGTAGAATAAATTTAATCAATTTTTTTTTATGGTTTGAGCCAGTTCAAATTTGGGAAAAATTATAAGGGTATTGTTTCACCATATACTGATGTTGATAAAGTTCTATTCATAAATGATTTTTTTTTTCTAAATTTTTTTTATATTTGTGATTAAAAAAAAATATGTTTTCTATAATATTATCTTATTCTCATCCTTATATCTATTTTTATGAGACATTTGTTAATTTATAATTCATGGATATAGATGATATATTTTCTATAATATTATATTATTCCCATATTTGTTCATTCATAATTCATGGATATATCTACATCCATTAAGACAAAGAGTTAGTTAAACTAAATGTATCTCTTTGAATTTTAATGAAATCGCGGTATCTTAAAACATTGATGTAATGGGATTCAAATCTTTTTTGGGGGTAACAATTCAAATTTTACAAAAAAAAAAAATTAAGTATGAGTGAATTGAGAAATTAAATTATCATTTTTTATGAATATAAATGAAAATATCAAACTATATTGTTTTATTGTTTTATTTATTTATTTAATGAATAATTATAAACACATTTCACTACCTTAATTTTATTATCTTATTTGTATAGAGTAAATTTATTTTAGCATTGTAAGAGTTTTTTTTTTTTGTAAATAAAGAGAGAACCTTGTATTATATCATCATGAGTGTACATCTATGTATCGTTTGGTAGCCACCTGTTTCGTCATATAAGGGAAACCGGAACAGGTGACTCCTAACGATGGTATGACTGTAATGATAGAGTTTTAGTTTACAAAAATTGGAGCGAAAGTTGAGAATTTTAACATGAGATTCATTCCCCTTAATTGTCCTAGGGAAGATTTCTTTCAAAGCCGCCATTTCTATGATGGTTACAAAACTGTAAAAAGGAGTAAAAAGAAAATCACTATTCATTCTGAAAATGAGAATTGGCATGAACCAGAGACAGGGGTCGGCCACATCAAGCCTTTGAGGAACCTGGATGTCCATGGACGGTGTAGGTTGAGACGAACTTTTGTTTCCAGGTGGGGCATTGAGCTTGAGAAGGGGCATCTAAGAGTGCTTCAAACAACAGATCTAATTGTTGATGGATGGTGCTTTGGTTGTGCACTTGCTCTTCCTGCCGCTACCGGTTGTCAAAGAGAAGCTCCAAGTGTTCCACTACGAGATGAAACATCTGGTGTGAGATGTCGTCAGCACCATCATTGCCTTCTTCAACAATGACCTTGCATGTGTCTTCAGCACCATCATTGCCATCGTTAGCCCCATCATTACCTTCTTCAGCACCGACCTTGCATGTGTCTTGCCCTTCTCCTATTAGTTGCCAACTTGGGGGGATTTCCTCCTCCACAATGTAGCCCCCTTCCCACCAACGGGGCTGAAAGTCGCAGGCAGTGGAGGGGCTGAGAGTCATGGGGGACCCTTGCAAATGAACCAGTCTTAGGCCAGGCTAAGGAGGAGGCTCAACCTCTTCCACCTTCATGCCTGAATGTTGAGGTGACGGAAGTGCTTCCTCTTTGGTTGTGTTGGGGAAAGCCGAAGCGAGCTGGGATGGCTGAGGGGAAAGAACTGTCAAGGACATGGTTTCTGATTTGGGAATGCATAAGGGAGGGTGAGCTTGATTCTAGGGCAAGGTGGGTGGGTTTTCCTCTTTTGGTATGCATAGGGTGGATTAAGCTTTACTGGAGGGACTGCAAGGTTGGTTGAAATGAGATATCAAGGCTCTCTGACAAGGTGTGAGCCAATTATCTCGAGTGAAGGTGTCTTTGTTCCTGGTGGAATTCCTTGGCTTGCCTCTGTCTCAAGGCATGGAGAGAACCATGGAATGAGGGTGATGATGGTCTGAGGAAATTCGAAGGTCGCACTGGAGGTAAGCAAAGAGGCCAGGAGGGCCAAGAAGAACATAACAAAGGTGGTAGCTATCAAACATCAGGTGAGAACAGGAGCTGTGGCCAATTATAATGTCGTTGAGTGCCATTGAAGTCCCTCCCATCACCATTGAAGGTTGACGGGACTGGTTTAAACATCTAGTACCAGGGGCCTGGCTCGAGTGGTCCTCCATGGGCTTCCGCAAGCGCACTGAGTTAATATCCCCTATGGTGTATTCCATGGGGAGTTAATAGCGTCAGGGGTGATGTCTTGGGGTGCTAACTCTCCCTGCCAGCTGCTCCTGCCACCTGTCCCCCCTCTCTTGCCATTTGTGACCCCATCCGGGTTTAGCATTGTAATAGTTAGCATTGGCCCTTATTCTTATTTACATGGTCCAAACTGATTTTAATATGATGTCATTAAGTTTACTTTTATGGTCCAATGAATTTAGCATGCTTAATTTTTTTAATTGTGCATTAGTTTTAGTGTACGATTGTTTTGTTTATTTTATAATGCATTGATTTTAGCATGGGTCCATATGTTTTTTTTTACAATGCATTTCTTTCATGGTAAGGTTTTTATGTTTCCTTTTTACTATGTATTGAGTTTACTATGATTCTTTATGTTTGTTTTTACAATGCATTTCTTTTAGTGTAAGGTTTTTTATGTTTTTTTTTTTAAATGGATTCATTTTTATTTAGGGTCAATATGTATTTTTAGTATGCATATACATTTAGTATGAATTTTTTACTTTTAATTTTATGTTGCATTGAATTTGGCATGATATTATTATGAAGCCATCTAATCTTATCTTGCTACAAAATTTTCTCTACTTTTTGGAAATTTGGAATTCTACAATACAATTTTTTTTTATTGGTATAGAATTCTAATCAATTTTTTATTTATGATATGAGTTAATTTAGAATTAGGAGAAACTTTTAAGGATGTTGTTTCATCATATACAAATTTCGAATGATACTGTAATTTTAGTTATTCATGGAAATGTTGTGAGATTCTTATTAGTTTTGTTACAAAACAGACAATCATTTTACTACAAGATTAATTTAGTCCCATTTGTATGTTTTATGTTTATTTTATAGTAATTATTCCATCATAGTATTTTTTTTTAATCTTTAGTGATACATTGAATCCAACTTAGTTTGATATAGGTGGACTGATGTTTCTCATCACATATTTGAATATGGTTCTTCAATTCATCAATTAATCAATTAAGAGTATAAAATAAGTGTGCTTGACAATATGGAATTCATATTTTTACAGTGCATTGATTTTACCATGGGTCTCCATGTTTGTGTTTATAGTGCATTGTTTTTAATATAAGGTCATTATGTTTTCATTTAATATTCATTGAGTTCGTTTACATTTACAATGGATTGATTTATTTCTTATTATTGTGTCTTTCATATGGTTCCTATATTTCAATGTAACGTCTTTACATTTAAAGTCTATTTTGGTACATATGGTGAATTGATTGTAGCTTCATTTGAGAAAGGTTATATAATTTTTCTCATGTCATCTTCAAAGAAATATCTTTAGTTTATCCATTTATACCACAATATGATCCCCCTTAAGAATATTAATTCCATATTATATTTTACTTGAGATCATTTTTTCCCATGGTTTTATGTGCCTACTCTCTATCATGTAGGAATGAATGAAAATGTTGGTACCTCACCAATCCCAATTAACATTTAGTTTTTAAACATATCCAATCAAAAATTAGTTCACAAAGATCCCTAAATTAAAAATTATATTAGAAAGAGAAAACATGTCACAAGTGGGATTTGAATCCAGGTGGGGAGGAGAACAACTCTCATGTCTATCACTTAACTAAACCCAATTGACAAGTGTTACTTGAGATTGTGTTAACCATTGCAACTAATATCATATATCAATATATTAACAAAAATATGTAAATTATATAGTGACATTCAGATGTGCAACTATCTTACATTCATTTTAACCTCATATATATTAAACATTTATACGGATCAAATTCTTTATATTACAAATGATGATGATGATTAACGTCCACTAAGACTGAATTGGTCTATCAGACCTTAAGAGGTTAAGTGATTACTTTTGATTCTTTAGAATTTTTTTTATGTCCTCGAAAAGCATTAAGAGAAGATTTCCAAGATCACCATAGTTTTGTTGAGTTAAGTAGTTAGGAAGGTTGGTAGTGTGACACATATTCCAAAAATGAGATTTAATCTAGGTATAGGATGGACAATCTAAGATAATGTGTTTTTCATCTTCAACCTTCTTAGTGTCACAAAGATGACACACTCTTTCATCCCATGGCATTTTAGGAATTGACCAATGCCCAGTTTCACTATGGAGCTCGTAAGAATTTGTTCTTATCTTAGCAATGCTTATTTTTTTCTTTACACTCATCAAAACAAACAGATAGTTTTGATCTTATAGATTAGGGTTGATTACATTCTTATAATACCTTAACTTTCTTTTTTCCTCTAACTCTTTATCAAACCATATTTTCTCCTTAAATTTTGATTTGATGATATTTATAATAGTATCTTTATTCTTCAAAATGGTGTCTTCCATGACTCCCCAATAGTTTATCCAAGACTGGGCATCTTTATGCCATCCTCACTTGAGTTGTTGGTGGTTACAACTAGATTTTGAAGCAATTTTAGGAAGGCTCTTGTCTTCCATGTTGTTTATATTGTTCTTATACATTAGGTATCTAGTCATGATCATTCTCTCAATGGGGGAGATGATTGTTTCTAAGAGGAGGATGGGATATGGCATATTTTCTTTAATTTTAAGATTATAGGTTATAAAATTCTTTTGTATTTTCTCTATCTTTCTCCACTATTCACGAGATATACTACAACCCATACTTCACATACATAAAAAATAACAGGTGTAACAAGAGTCTCAAAGAGGAGTTTATTCTTATCCCAAATACAAATATCAGTTGAATTACAATTGTTTTCAAGACCATAATAAGCTTTCCATCCCCCAATAATCATTTTCTCAATGCTATAATTCCAGTTGAGCTTGTGGTGAATATCAATTCCAAGATATTTGTATGAAGTCACTTCCTCCAAGTTTTTGTTGTCATATACAAAGGTATCATAAGTGATTTTATTGGATTTAATAATCATGACCTTAGTCTTATTAGTATTAACAGTCATACCCATATTGGAGTAAAAAACCTTGAGGATTCTTAGTTTGTTTTCAAGATCATGGGGACTACTTTTCATAAGAACGATATCATCAACATAAAGAAGAAGATTGATGACTATACAAGTGAGAGCAAGGCCGACACAACCTACTTTTTCCAAACAATCTTCTAACTTGTCAATGTATATGCTAAAAAGGGTAGGGGACAAGGGACAACCTTGTTTGACTCCAATATTGTAGTTAATCTTTTTCCACCATCCCTTAGTGTTCCTAAATTTTGCAATAACATTCTAAAAAATCCTTATTGCAACAACCCTCAACTAGAGAGGAAATTTTATCTCTTCCAACCTATTTCAAAGGTTTTTCCTAGGAACCATGTCAAAACATTTTCTAAATTCAACAAAACAACAAGAAAGATTAGTTTTAGTATTGCATAAATCCTCTGCAATGATCCTAAAGGTAAAAATATGGTCCATAGTTGAATGATATCTCTAAAACCCAGCCTGGCCTTTATCTCTTTTACCATGAATTTATATCCAAAGGTTAATCTTCTTTTCAAAAATAATTCCATAAAGCTTGGCTAAAATCAGGCTAATTATAATGGTCCTATAATTGGAGGGAATTTTTCTATACCCATTTTTAAAAATACGAATAATGAGGCATTGCATCGATGGTTTAGGGAAGTCCTTCTTGACTGCTAAATTGAAGAGATTGTGTATATGAGGGATAAAGATAGGCCCTCCAATTTTAAAAATTCCATCTTGGTAGCCTTCAATGTCCTTAGATTTCCCATTTTCAATCCTCTTAACCCCGAACTCTATGTCATCTAAAGAAAAAATTGTATCCTCTATAGGGACAATAGGAATGGTTTCGATGACATTAGAGAACTCGTAAATACTTTTAAGGTAGGAATTCTAGTCCCTTAAGGGAATCATATTATTTTCTTTAGTATTGCGGTTTAGAATTTGGCTCCAGAACGTCTTAGGATCGAACTTATATAGTTGTGAAAGATTATATTTCCTTTTATTGATATAGCACATTTTTTTATTTTTAATTAGGGATTTGTACGTATTGATCTTATCGAGTTTTAAGGACTCATTAGAAGCATCCCTAATGGCTTTCCTAGAAATTTTACATTCTTTATCATACCAAGGGTTGGTCATTCTATTATTCTTTTTACATGACACCTCGAAAGAGAACTTGTTAATAGAAGTTGCCATATTTAATTCTCACATATTTATAAATATTTCCATCTCATAGAAATTGAGTGTTTTTAACATTTAAGATTAAGATATATCTAAACTAATATTATAATTTAAAAAGTAAAAAATTAAATATCTATTTTTAAATATTAATTTATTAAAATTATATATATATATATATATATATATATATATATATATATATATATATATATATATATATATATATATATATATATATATATATATATATATATATATATATATATATATATATATATATATA
>ML779417.1:326184-359619 GCA_009831015.1 Picea engelmannii
ATAGTGAAACACATTCATATTTTCCATCCATCGGGTATTCACTCAATGAACCTATGATATAGAATGTGCATTCATGGGATATTGAAAAATACCCATAATTTCACTAGATATTGATAAATACCACCCGAAATCATCTTGTTGAACCCCACTCCTAATACATCTTTCCAATAATTAAAACCTTGTTTTTAGTATACACCCCTTTTTATACCCCCCAATACCTATAAACACCCCAATTCCTTGCCTGCCCAACCCTCCAATACCTACCATATATTGACTTTATTTTTCACAATTTTAAACTCCCTTTATGAATGAAGGTGATAATATATTGGTAAACAAGGTGAAGAACATATGGTTCCATATCAAATTGATGATGATGATGATGATGATGATGGTGATGACAATGGTTAACATCCACTAAGACCAAGTTTGGTCTATAATACCTTAAGAAAGGTAAGGAAATTACTTTTATTTCTTTAGAATTCTATTTCTATGCTTGAAAATATTGAAGAGAAGCATTCTTAAATCACCATAGTTGTGATGAGTGAAAACGTTATGAAGGTTGGTATTTTAAAAACTATTTTGAATTTGTGATATAATATGGGTGTATACACAACAATTTAATATAAAGTGATTTTCACCTTCAACCTTCTCAGTGTCACAAAGATGACAAATTCTTTCGACCCACAATGTTTTAGGAATTGTCTAGTGACCTATTTCACTATGCGGCTTGTGATATTTTACCCTTATTTTGGAAATGTTAATTTTCTTATGTACACTAGTGAAAACAAAGAGATACTTTTGATCTTCCATATTAGGGTTGATGACTTCCTTAGAGTATATTAATTTTATATTAATATCCTATAATTATTTATCACACTACAATTTCTCCTTAACTTTAGATGCAATAATATGCTTAATATTGTTTTTATTTTGTAGAGTAACATCTTCATTTATACCCCAATGATTTAGTAAAAATTTGACATCTTTATGCCAACCTCATTGAAGTCGCGGGTTGTTTTGACTTGAGTTTGATGCAATATTAGGAAGAATATTGTATTCCATGTTTTATACCTTGGTCTTGCACATTAATTACCTATTCATATTCTTTCTCTCGACGGGGAAAATAGTTTCTTCTATGAGGATAATAGGATATGGTGCATTTCCTTTGATTATGATATTATAAGTTATAAAAAAAAATTGTTTTCACTTTGTCTTCCTCTTTGTTTAGCTAAAGATGTTGTAACCCCATAATTCACAACAAGATAATAGGAGTGACAAGAGTCTCAATGAGGAAATTATTTTTATCCCTTAATTAAAGGTTCATTTATTTATAGTTGTTTTCAGTAGCATAATAAGATTTCCACCCTCCATTGATCCTTTTCTAAATTCTATAGTTCTAGTTGAGCTTGTGATGAAGATCAATTATGAGATATTTGTATGATGTAACTTCCTCCAAGATTTGTTTAACATACAAAAAATTATCGTAAGTAATATTTTTGGATTTAATTATCATAACCTTCATTTTGTTAATGTTAACAGTTATATCTATATTAGAGAAGAAATCCCTCATAATTTTTAGTTTCTTGTTGAAAAGATAGAGAATACTCACCATAAGAACAATATCATCAAGGTAAAGAATGTGGATGTTGACTATACTCGCTAGAGTCAAGCTGGCACAATCCTCATCTTC
Organism: Picea engelmannii; assembly: GCA_009831015.1. Classification (NCBI taxonomy): domain Eukaryota; kingdom Viridiplantae; phylum Streptophyta; class Pinopsida; order Pinales; family Pinaceae; genus Picea; species Picea engelmannii. The sequence goes on from ML779417.1 coordinate 327,875, forward strand.
CAAACAACCCCCTAACTGGACAATGTATATGCCAGAAAGGGTATGGGATAGGGGCAAACTTTTCTTAACTCCTATATTACAATTAATTTCATCCTACCAGTTGTCAATGTTCATAAACTTGGAAACAATGTTCTCATACAACCTGACCGCAACAACTCTCATCTTGAAAGGAGCTATTAGATCCTCTACCCTATTCCAAAGATTATTCTTTGGCACTATGTCAAAATCTTATCTAAAGTCAATGAAACAACATGGGTGATTTATTATATTATTGTGGCACTCCTCTGCAATGATCCTAAGTGTAAAAAGGTGGTGTGTATTTGAATCATAGCTCCTAAATATAGTTGTCCTTTAGCTATTTTCTCATGGCTTTCTAGCCATACCATTATCTTATTTTCTGAAAATTTCCATATAGATTGTCTATAAGTTGGGGGGGAATCATAATGGTCCTATAATTAGAGGGATTGTTTTTATCCACTCTTTTAAAAATATGTACAATAATTCTTTAAGTGCAAATCTTAGGGAATCCCTCCTTAACTACTAAATTTAAGAGCATGTGGATGTAAGGGATGAAGAAAAGCCCTCCAATTTTTAAGGTTTCTTCTTGGTAGCCTTAAATGTCCTTAGCATTCCCTTTTGAAAGCTTATTAAGATAAAAATCTATGTCTTCCATAGAAAAAACATATTCCTCTATAAAAGGGTTTTGAATGTTGTCCACAACATCAAGGGATTCATAACTATTTTTAAGGTAGGAATTCTAGTCGCTCAAATGAGTCATATTTTTTTCTTTACTTTTATGAGCCATAATTTTCCTCCAAAATTTCTTAGGACATAACTTATATATGTGCAAAATATTCTCTTGCTTCCTATTTATATAGTGTCTTTTTTCCTTTTAATTAGGGATTTGTACTTGTTATATTTTATGATTCTAAGGACTCATTAGAGACATTCATAATGTTTTTTATAGCAGTCTTACATTCTTTATCATACAAAGGGTTGGTGGTTCTATTTATTTTTAGACTTGACCTCGACATAGAACTTATTAATGGAAGTATAGAGGGTTGTTGTGAAATTATGGTACATGTCTTCAATATTATCCTTATTTGATAAGAATTTTAATTTGTTCTTTAAATCCTTAATAAAATGATCAAATTTGTCATTGGCAAAGATGAAGTGCTTTCGGTTATCATTATTATTTTCATTGCCACTTTTGTACATATCAAAAAGTTTACAGTTAGGGTTAAAGGTCTATGATCAGAGTTGGTATCATGGACATTTAGAGTGTCAAGATTTACTATTGGGGTGTATACATGGATATCAATTATAACATACTTTGCGACACTATTTCCAATTCCACGGTTACAAGTCATTTAGTTTGATTTTGACCACTTTATAAACCATTTCAAATTATTAAATCTTGAGAATTGCAGAGCTTGATGAGATTGCTACTAAACAAATTCTCCACCAAGTCTTCAAAGTTAGTTTTGTATCTTCTAGATAAAACAAGGTCTTCATGTAGACATAGAGGATTAGGGTTCGAATCATTGTTTAAAATAAAACCTCAATTGGTTATTGTTCTAGAGTTAAAGTTAGCAAGCAAGATGATACTTCCTTCCTTTCTCAAAATATAAATATCATGTTCTATGTCATTGTAAGGACATGTTTTATCTAGATTTGTTTTTTTATAAAAGGTAAAATTAATAGGTGCAAATAATATATTTCTATAAAAATATTCTTAGCATCAATATATAAAATCTCCATCCATATGTAATTATTGAAACGATCTTTCTTATAAGCACGTTGTCAGGAAAAATATTATCTTTCATGTAATAAGTTATGCATCCAATCCCTTTGCAGTAGAATCTCTTGTTCCATATGGACCTCAAGACAAATGATTCTATATTAACAATCTTAGATTATTCATGTTCTTTACTTCTATGACCACTCTCAATCAAAATTCTATTATAATGTGATTTATGTAATTTTTTCAAATTTATTACTTTGTTAAATTTATAGTCTCTTCACAACTTATTAACTTATTATATACCATCATCATGAACTTTAACACCCACTATCACTAATTGAATTCAATTAAACTAAATTTACCCTTTTTAATCTTAATAAAACTATTTCGTTTAAAATCATTATTCATGACATCAAAACCATTTTAAAAATAATTTGTAGAAAATTGTGTACATATTTATTTTGTACTTGTTTATATTTTGTCAATAATATTTATACAAAATATGTTGATATTGATTATATTTTCCAAAAAATAATAAAATAAGTAATAAAAATAAGAAGTGAAGAAATCAATTTTAGACCTTTTACATAAAGTTCAATATTAAACCTTTAAATTAATTAAGTGAACAACAAACTTATCTCTCTGTTATATGTTTCATTAGTATATATATCTGCGAGAACCATATCAAAAGTCTCGGGCCTTTGAAAGACAAGGTTTCCACTTTTGTGACTCTCTTAGTTCTAGCTAGTCATTGCCTGAGAAGTCGGCTAGGAGCCTATTCAAAATTCTCTTAGAGAACTAGAATTAAACACCCTTCATTTTTGTGCAGTGATAGTTATTACTATCTTTAAAGTTATGGATCACTCTATGTCTTTTAAGTAAGTAAGGGATGTTGAATGCAGTACTTCTAAAAGTAGCCTTAGCTCCATTTTCTCCAATAAAGTTGCTTAAAGGTATTTAAGTTTAACACATTCTAATCCCATAACTTGTCTCATGATCCACCACATTCCCTCCATTGAGACATTAAATCCTAGGCTCCAAGACGTCTATAAAGGTATGAGACCACCTGGATCTCCCAAATATGGATTGGGTTACATAGAACAATGTGACAAAGTTATTCCATCCTACAAATTTGATAATCCCATACCCCCATCTCTCCAAAGACCAAATATTTCTTAAATCCATAAATTTCACTCTACCATGATGGGATGTCCAAAAAACACCATTGAAGAAAAATGGATAAAGAAAATGCTAAATTGGGATCTTTTTACTCATATAGAGTCAAAAGAATTCAATCTAACCATCCCTAATGAGGAAAAAACTCACCTATCTCAAGAATGATAGACATTTATCTCTAAAAACAATCTTTGGATTTCTTTCTATGTCTAGAAACAAAATTTGCAAAATCCAGCAGTCCAAATGTTAGAAGTAGGAAGTCCTTCTAGACATGAATGGAAAAAACTGAAAGGAAAACCAATAGAATCAACATCCACCTTCCCACCTTTCAAAGTCATTATCCTTGAAGATGGCAGAAAACAAGCTAGATTTGTGCCTCTTATGTTGGCAGATGAAGCTGCCCAACTATCTAGTTTAGAAAGAAAAGTACAGTCTATGTCTGAACATATAAACTATACTAATACAACCTTGAGAGGAATGGCTACTCACACTTTTGTAACAAATGATTATGCCCAAAAAGGACAAATCAGAGATCTACAAGTTTCTACAAACATAATAGTCCAGTTGTTAAACCAATTAAACAATAGAGTAATGGACATTACTAATTGTGTTGAAAAAACACAAGAGTTAGTAAAGCAGAAAACTGATGATTCTGCTAAAAATCATGAGGAATTAATGGAAGGATTAGGAGAAGATTTTTCATTAGTGGGAAAAACTCTCCTAAAAATACAAGAGAAAGATACTCATCCCAATAAACCAATTCCTCAGTCTTTTATTCTTCTCCACACACCCATATCTGTCATTTCTCTTGTATATATCCCAGAAGAAAAATAAATTCAGAAAAAAATTGCATCTCATTTTCTAACAGAAGACGTTGATCCCTCTTCCTCAACCAATCCAAATATTTCCCTAGTCTCCATCCAACACCCTTCATATGAAAATATATCTCATCATATGAGTAGATCGCCAGCACATGATCTTCTTGGAAAAGGAAACATGCCTGATTCACAGTCAATTGGTGAAGAATGGTTTCTCAACTGGAATATAGATGGTCTGGCAGTTGGCTAGATTCACCAATTTCTTGATAGAATGTTTGTTTCTTACAGAGTAATGTGTATGAAAGGGAAAACTGAAATAGAGGCATGCAAATCTTTGATCCAATGCTTCACGGGAACTTTGAGTAAATGGTGGGAAAATATCTCATCTCTAATAATGATAGAAAAAAAACTCAAAGATGAGCAAGGAGATGTAGTTTATCACCTTAATGGAAAACCACATAGTAATATGATTGGAGCCCTTACCACACTAATCCTATAACACTGGTCTGGGACAGACGAAGAAATTGTTGACAAACATGAACTGATATTAATGAATATCAAATGTAGAAAGATGTCTAAATATGAAGAATTCCACAAAGAATGGACCTAAAGGATATATGAAGTAAAATATAGCTATAATCTTTTGTGGACACAAGTATACCTTGCCTCCATCCCTAGAAAAATTTGTTGACTATCTCAAAATGCAGGAAATCTTCAAATTAAATTATGAAATGTATACTTGCGGTGAAATTTACTCACTCATCACCACAGCCTTGATAGGATTATGTACAAATATGAAATTCCACAAGTCTATCCAGAAACCGTCTCATCTACCAAATAGTAAATCTAGCTATGAAAAATATGGACTATATCTGGTTGACCCTGTCAAGCAGAGAAAGAAAGAAAATAAGTACTAGTGCAATATGAAGACAACAAAAGATAGATGGAATCCATCCAGAAAATCCAAGTATACACAAATAACTCACTACTTTAATCTAGAAGATATAAAACTAAAAACACATTTTGCTTAAGAAAGACAGAAAGTACAATACTAGCTATGTGGTAAATCTGGACACATTGCAAGCTCGTGCCCAGAGGGAAAAACTTCAAGAAATTCCAAAGGGAAAATATCTTAACAAAGGGCCAGAGAAGCACAACAAAAGGCTAGCATAGAAACCAAACAATAATTAACAAATACAACACACTGTAACAAGTGTGGAGCAAATGAACATACCACAAACCAATGTCCTCACCATCCTTTTGTCAAAATAGAAGAATTTCATCTTCTCCACGAAGGGTGTTGCTCAGAATCAACATATACTTCAGAATTTGAGTATGCTTCATCCTATGAAGAAATTTTCATGGCTCATCATTGCCATTGCAATGATCTTAACTATTTTTTATGTGAAAATTCTTCTGGTTCAGATTCAACATCAAACTCTCCCAAGCACACAGAAAAATTAAAAGTATGTATGTGGAAAAACACCGGTGATCAGGATCCTCAAATTCTATCACAAATCAAATCTTTACCAGAAGGGGAAATGAAGAAAGGTCTTCTAGAACCCTTTTTGAAAACAATGGCCTCCAAACAGAAACGAAAGGATCCAAGAGTTTCTTCTTCAACAGGTACATAGACTTTATTTTTAGATGCTTCATTTGAAATAAATACCAAGTCTTTTATCAAGCATAATAAGGAGACCAAGATCCAACATCCTTATTTGACTAATATGGTTAAATAAGTATTTTATCTAAAGAAAGAAGTTGCAGAACTTTGTCTCAAGATTAATCAATATGAAGAAACTTCTGAAGATTCATATAAAGTTGATTCTTGGGCTCACCGAGAAATAAAATATCTAAAAGAACAAGTGACATCATCTCCTCCTCCACTTGAAGATGTGCCCAATGAACAAAAAAGTAATCTACACATCACTAGACATGTTCCCAACCATTTACAAGGGTTAAATGCTATGAAAATATTGACTATCCAATACGAGAAATACCATGTTGAAATCATTGTAGAAATTGAAGGAGAAATCTCATTCCTCAATGCTCTGTTAGATATTGGTTCTGACATGAATTTACTCAGTCAATATTTGATCCCCTCTGAATACTGGCTCCCTAGTAAATATTATGTTGTAGGTCTGGGAAATGTTTCTACCAATATTACCTTTGAAGTTCCTAAGGCATTAATATGATTTGACCAATGTTCTCCTGGTATGAAATTCCTCCTCATTGATCTTCCTGTATATTGTGTCCTAGGAACTCCTTTTCTTGCAGTTGTTAAACCACATGGGCCAGCAAGAACATCCTTAGGTCATCCAGACTATTATATCACCATACCTAGTCTTATAAGCAATGGTCCTCCTATCAAAAAAATACTTTCATTCATTTCAAAACCATAAATAAATACTGTCATTTTCCCAACCAAAAGTCTTATCATTATAGAAACCTAGGATTATTTGAATAATAGACTAACAACAGATCATATTGATGATAACCTTGGATGGAAAAAATATCATCAAAATTGGGCACCACACTGGGAATTGCGTTGTTCTGAAGGGATTGAGTTTGGGCTCCTACGATTCTCTTCCAATAATAGAATACATGTAATTCCACCTCAACATCTTATAGGAAGAATGCACCAGGCGCCAACCCTTGCAGTCAGAGAAAAATTGGTAGAAATGAGAGATATAACCAGACTACACTCTACATTCAGGAGATGGTATTGTCAAAATCTACAACAATGGCAAACTACACCAGACCATTTTTATTTTGTTATCAACCGAATGAGATCTCTATAGTCTTGGCCATAACAAGATCCTTCTCAAAGACATTTTGAAATCAATTATCATCAATACAACGCTATGTGGGACCACATGTGTTTATGGAGCAATAAATACATATATTATTACTGCATGATGAAATTTTCAAGTAATTTTAGAAATAACACTAATCTTGAACCAGAATGGCTTGAAGCATGGTGGAAAAAGTTTGGTTTAAACTCAAGTGCCATTCATCCAGACGTCATAGAAACTTGGCAATTTGTCCACCAAGTAAATCTGTCAGATAATGTTCATTATCTTGGCCAAATATCCAATACTCGTTTCACGAACATGTTCATAGATGAAAAGCATCCTTGGGTCATCAGAATAAAATATGTCCTTCAACAAGAAGAGCATAGCAATGAAGACCCAAATATGTACTGGGAGGTTTTTATACAACATTGGTATCCATATCGTTTTAAAACCATTTTCATGATCAGCCTGTTGAATAAAGGTTATTAGTGGGACCTATCCACTATCATGTCTTACTCGCTGATAGTGGTGTCAGTTGATTTCTATGGGTTCACGTTACGAACTCCACTTTATACAAACTCTTGTCATGTATATGTCGCAAGGAATCTTGGAAACCCACAGCACTTCTCTGGCTTTTGGTGTGGTTTGACCCACATTTCCAAGGAACTTCCAAATACGTGGAAAGATGATTAGAATCTTGGCTGGTTGGCTCTTGCATGTTCTCTCCGCCAAGCATACAATAAATCTAGAAATTATATTTGATTCTTAGGGGAATAAGACGAATGTATTTTCAAAAAATGATTTCTTTCTCCAAAAACTTGTATATAAGGAGAAGGGAGTTTCATAGCCAGGGGTCTTAGTTTTTAGTCAGTTTGAGTCTTCTAAGCTCCCTTTCTTTGAGCTTTGAGTCTTTGTTTTAAGTTTCTTTGATAAGCCTACATTATTCTGGCTCGTCCAACACGAACCTAAAGTGGCAGAAGCATTTATTTTCAGTCTACCAGTCTGTGTGTAATGTTTTGAGAGAGATTATCCTATGCTCAAATTCAAGTTTGTAAAGCCATGTCGTTTTGTCTCATATAATACAAATAAGGTTCCACATGTTTATCTCTGAAAATTGTCTATTCTCTTATCTATGTATTTTGTTATTTTTGTTTTCCTACTAGAGAAATTGTCGTAAGTTCACTGGAGGTTGGTTCCCGAAAGTTCACTGAGAAGTTTGTCAAAAGTTCACTTAGGTCCTGAAGAGCATTGTGGTAAGTCCCACCAGGCAGGTGGTCACTAAGGGAAGTAAGGCGTTGGGTTGTTCAAAGGTTCAAGGTGGGATTTTCTTCGGTTCACCTAAGGGGTCGCTAGGTTCAAGCTGATATCGTAGAAGAAAGCATTGGAAGAAGCAGAAAAGAAAACACAAGAAAGCAAAACAAACAAATACAACCTTTCAAGCTTCATTCTCTATTAGAGGAAGCCTCTGTGTTTACAAAATGGTATCAAACCCATGTATGATAACATACATATCTCTTTTTTATATGTTTCATTAGTATATATATCTGTGAGAACCATATCAAAAGTCTCGGGCCTTTGAAAGACAAGGTTTCCACTTTTGTGACTCTCTTAGTTCTAGCTAGTCATTGCTTGAGCAGTCAGCCAGGAGCCTATTCAAAATTCTCTCAGAGAACTAGAATTAAACGCCTTGATTTTATGTGCAGTGATAGTTATTACTATCTTTAAAGTTATGGATCGCGCTATGTCATTTAAAGAAGTAAGGGATGCTAAATGTAGTACTTCTAAAAGTAACCTTGGCTCCATGTTCTTCGATAAAGTTGTTGAAAGGTATTTAAGTTTAACACATTATGATCCCATAACTTGTCTCATGATCCACCACATGCCCTCCATTGAGACATTATATCATAGACTCCAAGAAATCTATAAAGGTATGATACCACCTGGATCTCCCAAATATGGATTGGGTTACATAGAACAATGTGACAAAGTTATTCCGACCTATAGATTTGATAATCCCATAGCCCCATCTCTCCAAAGACCAAATATTTCTGAAATCCATAAATTTCACTCTATCATGATGGGATGTCCAAAAAACACCATTGAAGAAAAATGGATAAATAAAATGCTAAATTGGGATCTTTTTACTCATCCAGAGTTAAAAGAATTCAATTTATCCGTCCCTAATGAGGAAAAAAACTGTTTGTCTCAAGAATGGAAAACATTTTTCTCCAAAAACAATCTTTGGATTTCTTTCTATGTCTACAAACAAAAATTTCAAAATCCAACAACCCAAATGTTAGAAGCAGGATGTCCCTCTAGAAATGAATGTAAAAATCTTGAAGGAAAACCAGTAGAATCAACATCCACCTTCCCTCCTTTCAAAGGAATTATCCCTAAATATGGCAGAAAACAAGCTAGAGATGTGCCTGTTATGTTGGAAGATGAAGCTGCCCAACTATCTGGTTTAGAAAGAAAATTATAGTCTGTGTCTGAATAGATAAATTGGATTAATACAACCTTGAGAGGAATGGCTACTCACACTTTTGTAGCAAATGATTATGCTCGAAAAGGACAAATCAGAGATCTACAAGTTTCTACAAACACAATAGTCTAGTCTGTAAACCAATTAAATAGTAGAGTAACAGACATTACTGATTGTGTTAAAAAAACACAAGAGTTAGTAAAGTAGAAAACTAATGATTCTGCTAAAAATCAGGAGGAATTAATGGAAGGATTAGGAGAAGCTTTTTCAATATTGGGAAAAACTCTCTTAAAAATACAAGAGAAAGATACTCACCCCGATAAACCAATTCCTCGGTCTTTTTTTCTTCCCCATGCACCCATATCTATCATTTCTCATGTATATATCCCAGAAGCAAAAGAAATTCAAAAAACAAATCCTAGCTCATTTTCCGACAGAAGACGTTGATCCCTCTTCCTCTACCAATCCAAATATCTCCCTAGTCTCCATCCAACACCCTTCATATGAAAATATATCTCATCATATGAGAAAACCACCAACACCTGATCTTCTTAGAAAAGGAAAAATGCTTGATTCACAGTCATTTGGTGAAGAATGGTTTCTCGAATGGAATATAGATGATCTATTAGTTGGCCAGATTCACCAATTTCTTGACAAAATGTATGCTTCTTACAGAATAATGTGTATGAAATGGAAAACTGAAATAGAGGCATGAAAATCTTTGATCCAATGCTTCACGAGAAGTTTTAGTAAATGGTGGGAAATTATCTCATCTCCAATAATGATAGAAAAAATGGAAGCAGAAGTACTCAAAGATGAGAAAGGAGATGTATTTTATCACCTTAATGGAACACCACAGAGTAATACAATTGGAGCCCTTACCACACTAATCCTAGAATAGTGATGTGGAACAGAAGAAGAAATTGCTAACAAACATGAACTGATATTAATGAATATCAAATGTAGAAAGATGTTTGAATACAAAGAATTCAAAAAAGAATGGACCCAAAGGATATATGAATTAAAATATAGCCAGAATATTTTGTGGAAACAAGTATACCTTTCCGCCATCCCTAGAAAATTATTTGAATATCTCAAAATGCAAGAAATATTCAAATTACCTTATGAAATGTATACTTGGGGTGAAATTTACTCACTCATCACCAAAGCCTTGATAGAATTATGTACAGATATGAAAGTCCACAAGTCTATCCAGAAATTATCTCATCTACCAGATAGTAAATCTATTTGTGAAAAATATGGACTATATCTAGTCGACCCTGTCTAGTGAAGAAAGAAAGAAAATAAGCACTAGCACAATATAAAGACAAGGAAATATAGATGGAATCCAGCCAGAAAATCCAGGTATACACAAAGAAATCACTACTTTAATCCAAAATATATAAAACTAAAAACACATTTTGCTCAAGAAAGACAGAAAGTATAATGTTGGCTATGTGGTAAAACTGGACACATTGCAAGATCATGCCCAGAGGGAAAAACTTCAAGAAATTCCAAAGGGAAAATATCTTAACAAAGGGCCAGAGAAGCACAACAAAAGGCCGACATAGAAACTGAGTGACAATTAACAAATAGAACACACTGTAACAGGTGTGGAGCAAACGATCATACCACAAACCAATGTCCTCACCATCCTTTTGTCAAAAGAGAAGAAGTTTATCTTCTCCATGAAAGTTGTTGCTCAAAATCAATAGATACTTCATAATTTGAGTATGCTTCATCCGATGAAGAAATTTCCATGGCTCATCATTGCCATTGCAATGATCCTAACAATTCTTTATGTGAAAATTCTTCTCGTTTAGATTCAACATCAGACTCTCCCAAGCACAGAGAAAAAATAAAAGTATGTATGTGGCAAGACACAGGTGATCAAGATGGTCAAATGGTAGCACAAATCAAATATTTACCAGAAGGGGAAATGAAGAAAGGTATTCTAGAATCCTTTTTAAACACAATGGCCTCCGAACAAAAATAGAAGGATCCAAGAGTTTCTTCTTCAACAGATATGAAGCCTTTATTTTTAGATGCTTCATTTGAAAGAAATACCAAGTCTTTTATCAATCATAATAAGGATACCAAGCTCCAACATCCTTCTTTGAATGATCTGGCTAAAGAAGTATTTTATCTAAAGAAAGAAGTTGCAAAACTTCACCTCAAGCTTAATCAATATGAAGAAACTTCTGAAGATTCATATAAAGTTTATTCTTGGGCTCGCCAAGAAATAAAAGCTCTAAAAGAACAAGTGACATCATCTCCTCCTACACTTGAAGATGTTCCCAATGAACAAGAAAATAATCTACACATCGCCAGACATGATCCCAACCATTTAGAAGGGTTAAATGCTATGAAAATATTGACTATCCAATACCAAAAATACCATGTTGAAATCATTATAGAAATTGAAGGAGAAATCAAGATTGACTATCCTCAATGCTCTGTTAGATACTGGTTCTAACATGAATTTACTAAATCAAGATTTGGTCCCTTCTAAATACTAGCCCCCTAGTAAATATTCTGTTGTAGGTCTGGAAAATGCCTCTACCAATATTAGCTTTAAAGTTCCTAAGTTATTAATATGGTTTGACCAATGTTCCCTTGGTATGAAATTCCTCCTCGCTTATCTTCCTGTAGATTGTGTCCTAGGAACTCCTTTTCTTGCAGTTGTTGAACCACATGGGTCAGCAAGAACATCCTTAGGTCATCCAACCTATTATCTCACCATCCCTACTCTTATAAGCAATGGTCCTCCTATCAAAAAAAATACTTCCGTTCATTTCAAAACCACAGATAAATACTGTCTTTTTCCCAACCACAAGTCTTATCATTATAGAAACCTGGGATTATTTGAATAATAGACTAGCAACATAGCATATTGATGATAACCTTGGATGGACATAATATCATAAAAATTGGGCACCACATTGGGAATTGTATTGGTCTGAAGGGATTGAGTTTGGCCTCCCAAGATTCTCTTCCAATACTAGCATACATGTAATTCTACCTCAACATCTTATAGCAAGAATGCACCAAGTGCCAACCCTTGTAGCCAGAGAAAAATTTGTAGAAATGGGAGATATAACCAGACTAGACTCTACATTTAGGAGATGGTATTGTCAAAATCTACAACAATGGCAGACTACACCAGACCATTCTTATTTTTTTATCAACCGAATGAGATCTCTATAGTCTTAGGCACAACAAGATCCTTCTCAAAGCCTTTTTGAAATCAATTATCATCAATAAAGGCTATGTGGGACCACATGTGTTTATGGAGCGACAGATACAGATATTATTACTACATGATGAAATTTTCAATTAATTTCATAAATAACACTAACCCTGAACTAGAATGTCTTGAAGCATGGTGGAAAAATTTTGGTTTAAACTCAAGTGCCATTCATCCGGACGTCATAGAAACTTGGCAATTTGTGCACTAAGTAAATCTGTCAGATAATGTTCATCATCTTGGCCAAATCTCCAATACTAGTTTCATGAACATGTTCATACACGAAAAGTATCCTCGGGTCATCAAAATCAAATATGTCCTTCAACAAGAAGAAGATAGAAATGAAGACACAAATATGTATCGGAAGGTTTTTACACAACATTGGGATCCATATCGTTTTAACCATTTTCATGATCAGCCTGTTGAATAAAGGTTATTACTGGGACCTATCTACTATCATGTCTTACTTTCTGACAGTGGTCTCAGCCATTTTCCATGGGTTCACGTTACGAACTTCACTTTGTACAAACTCTTGTTGTTTATTTGTCGTAAGGAATCTTGGAAACCCAGAGCACTTCTTTGGCTTTTGGCATGGTTTGACCCGCATTTCCAAGGAACTTCCAAATACATGGAAAGATGATTAGAATCTTGGTTGGTTGGCTCTTGCATGTTCTCTCCGTCAAGTATACAATAAATCTAGAAAGGAGATTTGATTCTTAGGGGAATAAGTCGAATGTCTTTTCAAAAAATGATTCCTTTCTCCAAAAAAATGTATATAAGGAGAAGGGAGGCTCATAGCAAGGGGTCTCAGTTTTTTTTCAGTTTGAGTCTTATAAAATCCCTCTCTTTGAGATTTGAATCTTTCTTTTAAGTTTCTTTGATAAGCCTGCATGATTCTGGCTCGGCCAGCATGAACCTAAAGTGGTAGAAGCATTTAGTTTCAATCTATCAGTCTATGTGTAATGTTTTGAGAGAGAGCAGTATGTGAAGCCATTTCATTTTGGCTCATATAATACAAATTAGCTTCTACATGTTTATCTCTAAAATTTGTCTATTCTCTTGTCTTTGTATTTTTCTATTTCTTTTTGCCTACTAAAGCGAATGTCGAAAGTTCTTTGGAGGTTGGTGGCCAAAAGTTCACTGAGAAGATTGTCGAAAGTTCACTTAGGTCCTGAAGAGAGTCATGGTAAGTCCCACTATACAGGTGGCCGCTAAGGGTAGTAAGGCGTTGGGTTGTTCGAAGGTTCAAGATGGGATTTTCTTGGGTTCACCTAGGGGGTCGCTAGGTTCAAGCTGAGATCGCAGAAGAAAGCATCGACAAAAGCAGAAAAGCAAAGACAAGCAAGAAAAACAAGCAAAGACAACCTTTCAAGCTTCATTCTCTGTCGGAGGAAGCCTCTGTGTTTACAAAATGGTATCAGACCTGGGTATGATAACAGACTTATCTCTCTGTTATATTTTTCATTAGTATATATATCTGTGAGAACCATATCAAAATTCTTAGGCCTTTGAAAGACAAGTTTTCCACTTTTGCGGCACTCTTAGTTCTAGCTAGTCATTGCCTGAGCAGTCGGCTAGGAGCCTATTCAAAATTCTCTTAGAGAACTAGAATTAAAAGCCCTGCTTTTCTGTGCAATGATAGTTATTACTATCTTTAAAGTTATGGATCCTTCTATGTCTTTTAAATAAGTTAGGGATGTTGAATGCAGTACTTCTGAAAGTAGCCTTAGATCCATGTTCTCTGATAATAATGTTGATTGTTTAAAGCACGACAATATAGAAGTAGCTAAGTGACAACCTCAAGCCGCATGGAGATTACCCGATATCTCTCCCAACCAAGTATATAGTGATTTGAGCATGTTTCATCTCCGTGCCATTGCCAGAGTTTTTTTCAAAGAATAAATCAGCCGTATGCAACAAAACAGTGATGTAAGTCAAACCATTTCCTTACTCAATGTTAAAGAAATCCAAGATGAAGAAAAGAAACATAAAACTACTATATTCATTTTGGTTTGATCTTAGTAGGCATCAATGCCTTAGTACATAAGGGAATAGATGCCTATTCCCTCTGCACCATCCGAGACATGACTCACAAAAAATTTACTAACTCTCTCATTGGTGGCATTGTTGCGCCCTTATCAAATGGACCTGTATACTTTGACTGTTATCCACATTTCTCAATCTATACTTTTGATGAAAACCTTAAGGATATTCTTAAACTCCAAATCCGCACTACTGGCTTTGACATGCATAATACTCGAACTATTATTTCTATCCACTCTCATGGTTTCTTCTGACATACCAACACTTTATACCCTGCTATGTTACATACACCCAACCAAAATTCTCAATCCAGTACACTCATCATTACTAACCCTGACAACCAAAAAATGGAACATCAACTCATCAAATGGGAAAACCTCTCTTTTCCCTCTCACTAGGTTATATACATTCCTTGAAACCCCATCCAACATACCATCACCTCTGCACACATACAAGAATCACCTTCTTCTACTGTGATCTCTTTCCCTCCTTCAAAACAGAGCGTGCATACTAAGCATGGCGGACTTTCTACACCTTCTCCACCATCTATGACTTTGTTCTTACATCCCTCTCTCCAACCTCTAGCTTCCTCATTGGGACAAGTCCCCTACTCTATCCAATGTTTATATTGTCACAAATTGGTTACTCTTTCATGCCTATCCACAACCACAGAACACAACCAAATCCAATTTGAACACCAATTCCATAATCCAAGAACAAACTTTCCTCCTCCCAGCTCTACGACAAAAGATCCTTGTCCACACCCTCAATGTTCAGAAATTCCTTTTCCCCATGACAATCAAATGCTAATGATAACATATCCTTTTCTCAACCTATACATTTTTGCTTGCCATCTTACTAATTCTATTCTAGAGTATTTAAAAAGACCAGCAATACTAGAAATAAGAAAATTCCTTACCTTAATGAGAGGGTGCAAGAAAAAGCATGTAAAAGAAGATTGGATAAAAATCATGCTAAATTGGGATCTCTTTACTCATCCTAATGATGAGAAATTCTCAAAATCTACACCAGACAAAGAAAAAATAGCTTTGTCAATAGCATGAAAAAATTATATGAAAGAAAAGGATGTATGGATTTCCTTTTACGAGTGGAAAGAACAATAAGAATTTTGTGCCACATTCTGCAGAAACCAGTCAGCAAGCAAAACCCTTTCCCCTTTTCTCATATGACCTATCCTCACCCCACTTATTTCCTTCCCTGTCCAAACTATATGCATCTCTGATCTAGGAAAAGAAATTAGCAAGCTAAAAACAAGAATTAAAAAGCCACAATAAAAAAAGATAAGCAACAAATCTTCTCCATTGAACACCAAAAATTCCATGTCCTTCTGGATATCATGATCAAGGGAAAAAGGTTTTGGCTAAAAACCTTACTAGATACTGGTTCTGATATAAATCTTCTAAACAAATAAATCATTCCTGTCCAATTTTGGCATAAGACCCAACAAAGTGCTATCGGTTTGGGAAACCAACCTACTCAACTACTCTATGAAATACCTGAAGCAACTTTATGTTTCCAACATTATTGTCTATCTTTAAAATTCCTGTTAACAGAAATCCCAGTTGCCTGCATTCTTGGCACTCCCTTATTTTCTGTTTTTGAGCCACATGGTTCCTCTAAACTACCCAATAAATCTCCTGGTTATTTCATTAGTATTTCCTCCCCAACCAAAACTTCAAAGATCTCTATCAGTATTTCATCAGTATTCCCTCCCAGGATATCATCTCATATCCACACAGTCTAGAAAAAAGTACTAAAAATAGAAGAATTGAAGGGAAAAAGGACTGAGCTACTAATTAAAGATCAAATTTCCCAAATCCATATACAGCAACAGATTTTAGAACTCCAGAAATAATTTGAAGAAAAGCTATGCTCAAAAAATCCCATTGCATTTTGGCACCATAAAAGGCATGAAGTAGAACTTCCTTACAAATATTCATATGAAGGAACATCATGCAAAAGTAGAGCTATCCCTATGAACGCAGAATACCAAAATCTTTTACCTGATGAAATACAAGGTCTACTCCACAAAGGACTTATCAAAGAATCTATTAGTCCATGGAATTGTTACAGATTCTATGTAAATAAACATTCTGAACAAGTAAGAGAAATCCCTAGATTGGTCATCAACTACAAACCTTTGAATATGGTATTGGTTGATGACACATACCCTATCCCTAACAAGTCCAGTTTGGTGACTAGAATTGTTGGAGCAAAGATCTTCTCTAAGTTTGATCTAAAATCAATTTTTTGGAAAGTGGCCAGAAAAGAAGAAGATAAATTCAAAACTTCCTTCAGTGTTCTCACATGATACTATGAATGGAATGTCATGCCCTTTGGATTGAAAAATGCCCCTTCCAAATTTCAGAGAGTCATGGATGATTCCCTAAAACAATACTTTGATTGGTTTATTGTTTATATTGATAACATCATAGTATTTTCTTCCTCTGTTGAACAACACTTCAAACATCTCAGAAAGTTCTTGCAGATTATCCAAAAGGTTGGATTAGTATTTTCAAAAAAGAAACTAAAACTATTCAAAACAGAGATAAAGTATCTTGGGCACATCATAAATAATGGTGAATTGGTCCTCCATAACCATGTTGTTGAATTTGCAGATAAATTCCCAGACAAAATTATGGGGAAATTACAACTCCAAAGATTCTTGGGAAGTCTCAATTATATAAGACATTTTTATAAAGACTGTGCACAATATATAAATTTTTTGAATGATAGGTTGAAGAAAGAAGAAAATCCATGGATAGACACACATACCCAAACAATCAAGAAAATCAAGGCAAAAGAAAAAACATTGCCACTTCTTCATATATCTAACGATGATCTTTACAAAATTGTTGAAACAGATGCTAGCAATCTTGGATGGGGAGTTGTACTCAAACAAATCAAAATTCATAATGGCATACAAATAGAAGAAACAGTTCAGTCTGCCTTTGGTCTCTAGAAACCTAGTGAGAAAAACTATTTTTCATTAGACAAAGAAATAAAAGTTGCCTTGAATGCTATACACAAGTTTGAAATTTTTCTTATCAATATTTTTTTTTTGTTAAGAATAGATGTTGCAGCCATGAAAAGAGTTTTGAACAAAGAAGTTAAAAAGGCCAATGATGCCAAGTTTGCTCGATGGCAAGATTTATTCAGTAATTTTTATTTTGATATAGAACATATCAAAGGTACATCTAATAGTATTCCAGATTTCCTAAGCCGAAAACATTTGCAATCTCATGCAATGATCATCTCTGTTCGTTGGCGAAATGGCTCATAAGTCTTAACGTCTATCCGTGATATTCTTATTTGGGAATAATAAAAAGAATAATGGAGGCCACATTGGGAATTAAGAAGCACTCAGATCATAAATTCAACAACTTTACATTGCCCACAAAGAATGGTCGAGCCTGAGGTTCGAGCAAGACCAACATCAAATGTTCTACTCCCCGTCATCACCAGAGAAACTCAAAAGGCATATGAAGCTTAGGATGCTTTAAGAAGTACCTTCCATGATATTGATCTTATTTGGGAAATCCACAACAATAGAGGAAAACATCAACAATACTATTGTTTGCACAGACCAAGGTTGTTACTACAGTGGCCTGAAAGAAATCCTAGCATCTATTTTCCTGACAATGATTATGATTATTCTCGCTACAAAAACGTATGGTGGGATTTCCTACAAAGAGAAAATGACCTAACCCTGATCAATTTTGGAAATGTAAACACTGCCACATCAGGAAGACCTCCAACTTGGCTAGCCGAATGGTGGGAAGCATTCGGAGTTAACAAAAGCGCAGTTGATCCAGAACTGATATGTTCCATGAGTACTCTCCCACTTCACAGAGTACAAAACCTCTACCAATATGGACCTAATGATGGAGAAACCTTATGTAATTTTATTTTAAATCACCACCAATGGGCCAATACAACCAGAAATTCAATCCAAATGATGAATGGACAACCAATCATAATACCCAAACGCTATATGAAGATGTGGAACACATTGATATATGAAAAAAAAATCCATACTGACATTGAAAATGACTAATAAGTCTATCATGTCTTACTGGCCGAAAATGGTGTTAGTCGATTTTTGTGGGTTCACATTACGAACTGTACTTTGTACAAACTCTTGTCATTTATCTGTCGCAAGGAATCTTGGAAACCCAAAGCACTTCTCTGGCTTTTGGTGTGCTTTGACCTGCATTTCCAAGGTACTTCCAAATATGTGGAAAGATGATTAGAATATTGGTTGGATGGCTCTTGCATGTTCTCTCTACCAAGTATACAATAAATCTAGAAAGCAGATTTGATTCTTAAGGGAATAAGTCGAATGTCTTTTCAAAAAATGATTCCTTTCTCCAAAAACTTGTATATAAGGAGAAGGGAGGTTCATAGCAAGGGGTCTCGTTTTTTAGTCAGTCTGAGTCTTCTAAGATCCCTCTCTTTGAGATTTGAGTCTTTCTTTTAAGTTTCTTTAATAAGCCTGCGTAATTCTGGCTCGACCAACATGAACCTAAAGTGACAGAAGCATTTAGTTTCAGTCTACAGTCTGTGTGTAATGTTTTGAGAGAGAGGAGTTTGCGCTCAAATTCAAGTCTATAAACCCATGCCGTTTTGTCTCATATAATACAAATCAACTTATGCATGTTTATCTCTGAAAATTGTGTATTCTCTTATATGTGTATTTTTCTATTTCTGTTTTTCTACTAAAGTGATTGTCGGAAGTTCACTAGAGGTTGGTGCTCGAAAGTTCACTGAGAAGATTGGTGGAAGTTCACTTAGGTCCTGAAGAGCGTTGGAGTAAGTCCTGCTAGGCAAGTGGTCGCTAAGGGAAGTAAGGCGTTGGGATGTTTGAAGGTTCAAGGTGGGATTTTCTTGGGTTCCCCTAGGGGGTCACCAACTTCAAGATGAGATTGCAGAAAAAATCATCGACAGAAGCAGAAAAGAAAATACAATCAAGCAAAACAAACAAAGACAACCTTTCAAGATTCATTCTCCATCGAAGGAAGCCTCTGTGTTTACAAAATGGTATCACAGAGGCTTCCTCTGATGGAGAATGAAGCTTGAAAGGTTGTCTTTTCGTTTTTTGCTTGATTTTCTTTTCTTTTCTGCTTTTGTCAATGCTTTCTTCTACGATCTCAGCTTGACCCTAGAAACCCCCTAGGTGAGCCTAAGAAAATCCCAACTTGAACTTCAAACAACCCAACACCTTACTGCCCTTAGTAGCCACCTTCCTAGTGAGACTTACCACGATGCTCTCCAAGACCTAAGTGAACTTTCGGGAACCAACCTCTAGTGAACTTCTGACAATTGCTTTAGTAGGCAAACAGAAATAGAAAAATACACAGACAAGAAAATAGGCAATTTTCAGAGATAAACATGTAGAAGCTGATTTGTATTATATGAGCCAAAACATCATGGGTTTACAGACTTGAATTTGAGCACATGCCTCTCTCTGTCAAAACATTACACATAGATTGATAGACTAAAACTAAATGCTTCTGCCACTTAAAATAAAATCAAAGAAACTTAAAATAAAGACTCAAAGATCAAAGAGAGGGAGCTTATAATACTAGAACCGACTAAAAACTGAGACCCCTTGCTATGAACCTCCCTTCTCCTTATATACAAGTTTTTGGAGAAAGGAATCATTTTTTGAAAAGACATTCGACTTATTCCCCTAAGAATAAAATCTACTTTCTATATTTATTTTATACTTGGTGGAGAGAACATGAAATAGACAACCGACCAAGATTCTAATCATCTTTCCATGTATTTGGAATTTCCTTGAAAATGCGGGTCAAACCATGCCAAAATCCAGAGAAGTGCTCTGGGTTTCCAAGATTCCTTGCAATAGATAAATGACAAGAGTTTGTACAAAGTGGAGTTCGTAACGTGAACCCACAGAAACCGACTGACACCACTATCGGCCAATAAGACATGATAGTGGACAGGTCTGACTAATAACCTTTATTTGACAGGTTGATCATGAAAATGGTTAAAACGATATGGATCTGAATGTTGTGTAACAACCTCACAGTACATATTTGGGTCTTCATTCCTATCTTCTTCTTGTTGAAATACATATTTGATTATGATGACCAAAGGATTATTTTCATCTACGAACATGTTCATGAAACCAGTATTGGAGAGTTGGCCAAGATGATGAACATTATCTAACAGATTTACTTGGTGGACAAATTTCCAAGTTTCTGTGACGTCTGAATGAATGGCACTTGAGTTTAAACAAAAAAAATTCCACCATGCTTCAAGCCATTCTAGTTCAGGATTAGTGTTATTTCTGAAATTACTTGAAAATTTCATCATGTAGTAATAATATATGTATCTATCTCTCCATAAACACATGTGGTCCCACATAGCCTTGTATTGATGATAATTGATTTCAAAAATTCTTTGAGAAGGATCTTGTTGTGGCCAAGACTGTAGAGATCTCATTCGATTGATAACAAAATAATAATGGTATGGTATAGTCTTCCATTGTTGTAGATTTTGACAATACCATCTCCTAAATGTAGAGCATAGTCTAGTTATATCTCCCATTTCTACCAATTTTTCTCTAGCTACAAGGGTTGGCACCTGGTGCATTCTTCCTATAAGATGTTGAGGTGGAATTACATGTATGCTAGTATTGGAATAGAATATTGGGAGCCCAAACACAATCCCTTTAGACCAACGCAATTCCTAGTGTGGTGCCCAATTTTGATGGTATTCTGTCCATCCAAGGTTATCATCAATATGCTATGTTGCTTGCCTATTATTCAAATCATCCCAGGTTTCTATAATGATAAGACTTGTGGTTTGGCAAAAGATAGTATTTATCTGTGGTTTTGAAATGAACAGAAGTATTTTTTTGACAGAAGGACCATTGCTTATAAGACTAGGGACAATGAGATAATAGGCTAGATGGCCTAAGGATGTTCTTCCCGACCCATGTGGTTCAACAACTACGAGAAAAGGAGTTCCTAGGACACAATCTACAGGAAGATCAACGAGGAGGAATTTCATACCAAGGGAACATTGGTCAAACCATATTAATGTCTTGGGAACTTCAAAGCTAATATTGGTAGAAACATTTCCCAAACCTACAATAGAATATTTACTAGAGAGCCAGTATTTAGAAGGGATCAAATCCTCATTGAGTAAATTCATGTCAGAACCAATATCTAACAGAGCATTGAGGAAGAAGAATTCTCCTTCAATTTCTATAATGATTTCAATATGGTATTTCGGGTATTGGATAATCAATATTTTCATAGAATTTAACCATTGTAAATGGTTGGGATCATGTCTAGCGATGTGTAGATTATTTACTTGTTCATTGGGCACATCTTTAAGTGGAGGAGGAGATGATGTCACTTGTTCTTTTAGAGATTTGATTTCTTGGCGACCCCAAGAATCAACTTTATATGAATCTTCAGAAGTCTCTTCATATTGATTAAGCTTGAGGCAAAGTTCTGCAACTTCTATCTTTAGATAAAATACTTCTTTATCCAGATCAATCAAAGAAGGATGTTGGAGATTGGTCTCCTTATTATCTTGATAAAATACTTGGTATTTCTTTAAAATGAAGCATCTAAAAATAAAGGCTTCATACTTGTTGAAGAAGAAACTCTTGGATCCTTTTGTTTCTGTTCAGAGGCCATTGTTTTTAAAAAGGATTCTAGAAGACCTTTCTTCATTTCCCCTTCTGGTAATGATTTGATCTGTGGTATCATTTGAGAATCCTAATCACCTGTGTCTTTCCACATACATACTTTTATTTTTTCTCTGTGCTTGGGAGATTCTGATGTTGAATCTAAACCAGAAGAATTTTCACATAAACAATTGTTAGGATCATTGCAATGGCAATGATGAGCCATGAAAATTTATTCATCGGATGAAGCATACTCAAATTCTGAAGTATTTGTTGATTCTGAGCAACAACCTTCATGGAGAAGATGAGCTTCTTCTCTTTTGACAAAAGGATGGTGAGGACATTGGTTTGTGGTGTGATCGTTTTCTCCACACCTATTACATTGTGTTTTATTTGTTAATTGTCACTCAATTTCTATGTCAGCCTTTTACTGTGCTTCTCTGGCCCTTTGTTTAGATATTTTCCCTTTGGAATTTCTTGAATCTTTTCCCTCTGGGCATGAGCTTGCAATGTGTCCATATTTACCACATAGCCAACATTGTACTTTCTGTCTTTCTTGAACATAATGTGTTTTTAGTTTTATATCTTCTAGATTAAAGTAGTGAGTTCTTTCTGTATACCTATATTTTTTGGTTGGGTTCCATCTATATTTCGTTGTCTTCATATTGTGTTGGTGCTTATTTTATTTATTTCTCTGCTTGACAGGGTCAACTAGATATAGTCCATATTTTTCACAGATAGATTTACTATCTGGTAGATGAGACAGTTTTTGGATAGACTTGTGGACTTTCATATTTGTACATAATCCTATCAAGGCTTTGGTGATTAGTGAGTAAATTTTCCCCCAAGTATACATTGCATAAGGTAATTTGAAGATTTCTTGCATTTTGAGATATTCAACAAATTTGCTAGGGATGGAAGAAAGGTATACTTGTTTCCACAAAAGATTATGTCTATATTTTACTTCATATATCCTTTGGGTCCATTCTTTTTGGAATTCTTCGTATTCAGACATCATTCTACATTTGATATTCATTAATATCAGATCATGTTTGTCAACAATTTCTTCTTCTGTCCCACACCAGTGTTCTAGGATTAGTGTGGTAAGGGCTCCTATCATATTACTATGTGGTTTTCCATTAAGTTGATAAACTACATCTCCTTGCTCATCTTTGAGTACTTTTGCTTCCATTTTTTCTATCATTATTGCAGATGAGATAATTTCCCGCCATTTACTCAAAGTTCCCGTGAAGCATTGGATCAAATATTTGCATGCCTCTATTTCAGTTTTCCCTTTCATACACATTATTCTGTAAGAAACATACATTTTGTCAAGCAATTGGCGAATCTGGCCAACTGACAAACCATCTATATTCCATTCGAGAAACCATTCTTCACCAAATGACTGTGAATCAGGCAGTTTTCCTTTTCCAAGAATATCGGGTGTTAGTGGTCTTCTCATATGATGAGATATATTTTCATATGAAGGGCATTGGATGGAGACTAGGGAAATATTTGGATTGGTAGAGGAAGAGGGATCGACATGTTATGTCGAAAAATGAGCTGGGATTTTTTTCTCAATTTCTTTTTCTTCTGGGATATATAAAGGAGAAATCAAAGATATGGGTACCTGGGGAAGAATAAATGACCGATGAATTGGCTTATCAGGATGAGTATCTTTCTCTTGTATTTTTAAGAAATTTGTTCCCACTACTGAAAAAGCTTCTCCTAATCCTTCCATTAATTCCTCGTGATTTTTAGTTGAATCATCAGTTTTCTGCTTTACTAACTCTTGTGTTTTTTCAACACAATCAGTAAGGTCCATTACTCTATTGTTTAATTGGTTTACAGACTGGACTATTGTGTTTGTAGAAACTTGTAGATCTATGATTTGTCTTTTTCGAGCATAATCATTTGTTACAAAAGTGTGAGTAGCCATTCCTCTCAAGACTGTATTAGTATAGTTTATCTGTTCAGACACATACTGTACTTTTATTTCTAAACCAGATAATTGGGCAGCTTCATATGCCAGCATAAGAGGTAGAACTCTAGATTTTTTGCTTCCTTCTTCAAGTATAATGCCTTTGAAAGGCGGGAAGGTGGATGTCTATTCTACCAGTTTTCCTTCCATATTTTTCCATTCATGTCTAGAAGGACTTCCTTCTTCTAACATTTGGACTGTTGGATTTTGAAATTTTTGTTTCCAGACATAGAAAGAAATCCAAAGATTTTTTTGGAGATAAATGTCTTGAGACAGACGGGTTTTTTCCTCATTAGGGACAGATAGATTGAATTCTTTTGACTCTAGATGAGTAAAAAGATCCCAATTTAGCATTTTATTTATCCATTTTTCTTCAATGGTGTTTTTTGGACATCCCATCATGATAGAGTGAAATTTATGGATTTAAGAAATATTTGGTCTTTGGAGAGATGGGGGTATAGGATTATCAAATTTGTAGGCTGGAATAACTTTGTCACAATATTCTATGTAACCCAATCTGTATTTGGGATATCCGGGTGGTCTCATACCTTTATCGACGTCTTGGAGTCTAGGATCTAATGTCTCAATGGAGGGCATGTGGTGGATCATGAGACAAGTTATGGGATCAAAATGTTTTAAACTTAAATACCTTTCAACAACTTTATCGAAGAACATGGAGCTAAGGCTACTTTTAGAAGTACTGCATTCAACATCCCTTACTTATTTAAAACACATAGAGTGATCCATAACTTTAAAGATAGTAATAACTATCACTGCACAGAAAAGAAGGGCGTTTCATTCTAGTTCTCTGAGAGAATTTTGAATAGGCTCCTGGCCAGCTGCTCAGGCAATGACTAGATAGAACTAAGAGAGTTGCAAAAGTGGAAACCTTGTCTTTAAAAGGCCCGATACTTTTGATATGGTTCTTATATATATATATATATATATATATACTAATGAAACATATAACAGAGAGATAAGTCTGTTATCATACCCAGGTAAAAATGAGGCATGTCTCTGATACCATTTTGTAAACATAGAGGCTTCCTCTGACGGAGAATGAAGTTTGAAAGGTTGTCTTTACTTATTTTTCTTTCTGGTATTTTCTTTTATGCTTTTGTCAATGCTTTCTTTTGCAATCTTAGCTTGAACCTGGCCACCCCCTAGGTGAACCCAAGAAAATCCCAGCTTGAACCTTCGAACAGCCCAACGTCTTACTTCCCTTAGTGGCCAACTGCCTAGTGGAAATTACCACGATGCTCTTCAGGACCTAAGTGAACTTCTGACAATCTTCTTAGTGAAATTCTGGGAACCAACCTCTAGTGAAATTTCGACAATCACTTTAGTTGGCAAACAAAAATACAAAAATACACAGATAAGAGAATAGACAATTTTCAGAGATAAACATGCAGAATTTGATTTGTATTATATGAGCCAAAATGACATGGGTTTACAGACATGAATTTGAGCACAGGCTTCTGTCTCTCAAAACATTACATAGATACTGATAGACTGAAACTAAATGCTTCTTCCACTTTAGGTTTGTCCTAGCCGAGCCAGAATCACACAGGCTTATCAAAGAAACTTAAATGAAAGACTCAAAGATCAAAGAGAGGGAGCTTAGAAGACTCGAACTGACTAAAAACTAAGACCCCTTGCTATGAACCTTCCTTCTCCTTATATACAAGTTTTTGGAGAAATGAATCATTTTTTGAAAAGACATTCGACTTATTCCCCTAAGAATCAAATCTAATTTCTAGATTTATTGTATACTTGGTGGAGAGAACATGAAAAACCCATCTGACCAAGATTTTAATCATCTTTCCATGTATTTGGAAGTACCTTGGAAATGCGGGTCAAGCCACACAAAAATCCAGAGAAGTTCTCTGGGTTTCCAAGATTCCTTGCAACAGATAAATGACAAGAGTTTGTACAAAGTGGAGTTCATAACGTGAACCCATGGAAATCGACTGACACAACTATCGGCCAGTAAGACATGATAGACGTATTAGTCATTTTCAATGTGAGTATGAAATTTTTCTTCATATCTCAATGTGTCCCACATCTTCGTATAGCGTTTGTGTATTATGAATGGTTGTCCATTCATCATTTGGATGGAAGTTCTGGTTTTATTGACCCATTGGTGGTGATTTAAAATAAAATTACATAAGATTTCTCCATCATTAGGTCCATATTGGTATAGGTTTTGTACTCTATGAAGTGGGAGAGTACTCATGGAACATATCAGTTCTGGATCAACTATGCTTTTGTTAAATATGAATGCTTCCCACCATTCAGCTAGCCAAGTTGGAGGTTTTCCTGATATGGTAGTGTTTACATTTCCAAACTTGATCATGCTTAGGTCATTTTATTTTTGTAAGAAATCCCACCATAAGTTTTTGTAGCGAGAATAATCATAATCATTGTTAGGAAAATAGATGCTAGGATTTCTTTCAGGCCACTGTAGTAACAACCTTGGTCTATGCAAACAATAGTATTGTTGATGTGGTCCTCTCTTGTTGTGGATTTCCCAAATAAGATCAATATCATGGAAGGTATTTCTTAAATAATCATGAGCTTCATATGCCTTTTGAGATTCTCTGGTGATGATGGGGAGTAGAACATTTGATGTTGGTCTTGCTCGAACTTGAGGGAGCATTCTTTGTGGGCAATGTAAACTTATTGAATTTATGATCTGAGTGCTTCTTAATTCCCAATGTGACCTCCATTCTGCTTTGTATTGTTCCCAACTGAGAAGATCAGGGATAGATGTTAAGACTTATGAGACATTTTTCCAACGAACAGAGATGATCATTGCATGAGATTGGAAATGTTATCAACTTAGGAAATATGGAATACTATTAGATGTACCTTTGATATGTTCTATATCAAAATCAAAATTACTGAATAAAGCCTGCCATCGAGCAAAAATGGCATCACTGGCCTTTTTAACTTCTTTGTTCAAAACTCTTTTCATGGCTGCAACATCTGTTCTTAACAAAAAAAAATTATTGACAAGAAAAATTTCAAACTTGTGTATTGCATTCAAGACAACTTTTATTTCATTTTCTAATGCAGAATAGTTTTTCTCACTAGGTTTCCAGAGACTAGAGGCAAACTGAACTATTTCTTCTGTTTGTATACCATTATGAATTTTGATTTGTTTGAGTACAACTCCCCATCCAAGATTGCTAGCATCCATTTCAATAATTTTGTAAAGATCCTCGTCAGATATATGAAGAAGTGGCAATGCTTTTTATTTTTACTTGATTTTCTTGACTGCTTAGGTGTGTGTGTCTGTCCAAGGATTTCCTTCTTTCTTCAACCTATCATTCAACAACTTTCTATCTTGTCGTAGAGATGGGAGGAGGAAATTTTGTTCTTGGATTATGGAATTGGTGTTCAAATTGGATTTGGTTGTCTTCTGTGGTTGTGGATAGGATTGAAAGAGTTATCGATTTGTGACAATCTAAGAACTGGATAGAGTAAGGGACTCATCCCAGTGAGGAAGCTAGAGGTTGGAGAGAGGGATGTAAGCACAAAGTCGTAGATGGTGGATAAGGTGTAGAAAGTCCACCATGCTTAGTATGCAAGATCTGTTTTGAAGGAGGGAAAGAGATCACAGTAGAAGAAGGTGATTCTTGTATGTGTGTAGAGGTGATGGTATGTTGGATGGGGTTTTGAGGAATGTCTATAACCTAGTGAGAAGGAAAAGAGAGATTTTCCCATTTGATGAGTTGATGTTCCATTTTTTGGTTGACAGGGTTAGTAAGGATGAGTGTACTGAATTGAGAATTTTGGTTGGGTGTATGTAACATAGTAGGGTATAAAGTGTTGTTATGTCGGAAGCAACCACCAGAGTGGATAGAAATATTAGTGCGATTATTACGCATGTTAAATCCAGTAGTGAAGATTTGGAGTTTAAGAATATCCTCAAGGTTTTCATCAAAAGTATAGACTGAGAAATTTGGATAACCTTCAAAGTATACAGGTCCATTTGATAAGGGTGCAACAATTCCACCAATGAGAGAGTCAGTAAATTTGTTGTGAGTCATGTCTCGGACGGTGCAGAGGGAATAAGCATATATTCCCTTATGTACTAAGGAATTGATTCATACTTGGATACAACCAAAATGAATATAGTTTGTTTTATGTTTCTTTGCTTCAGCTTGGATTTCTTTGACATTGAGTATGGAAATGGTTTGAATTACATCACTATTTTGTTGGATATGACCGATTGATTCTTTGACAAAAACTATGGTAATGGAATGTAGATGAAACATGCTCAAATCACTATATACTTGGTTGGGAGATATATCGGGTAATCTACATGCAACTTGAGGTTGTGACTCAACTACGTCATTGCCTAAGCAGTCGGTCGAGAGCCTGTTCAAAATTCTCTTAGAGAACTAGAATTAAATGCCCTACTTTTTTGTGCAATGATAATTATTACTATCTTTAAAGTTATGGATCACTCTATGTCTTTTAAAGAAGTAAGGTATGATGAATGCAGTGCTTCTAAAAGTATCCTTAGCTCCATGTTCTCTGATAAAGTTGCTAAAAGGTATTTAAGTTTAACACATTTTGATCCCATAACTTGTCTCATGATCCACCACATGCCCTCCATTGAGACATTATATCCTAGATTCCAAGACGTCTATAAAGGTATGAGACCACCTGGATCTCCCAAATATGGATTGGGTTACATAGAACAATGTGACAAAGTTATTCTAGCCTACAGATTTGATAATCCCATACCCCCATCTCTCCAAAGACAAAATATTTTTGAAATCCATAAATTTCACTCTATCATGATGGGATGTCCAAAAAACACCATTGAAGAAAAATGGATAAAGAAAATGCTAAATTGGGATCTTTTTACTCATCCACACGCAAAATAATTCAATATATTCGTCCCTAATGAGGAAAAAACCCGTCTATCTCAAGAATGGCAGACATTTATCTCCAAAAACAATCTTTGGATTTCTTTTTATGTCTGGAAACAAAAATTGCAAAATCTAGCAGTCCAAATGTTAGAAGCAGGAAGTCCTTCTATACATGAATGGAAAAATCTGGAAGGAAAACCAATAGAATCAACATCCACCTTCCCGCCTTTCAAAGGAATTATCCTTGAATATGGCAGAAAACAAGCTAGAGCTGTGCCTCATATGTTAGTAGATGAAGCTACCCAACTATCTGGTTTAGAAGGAAAAGTACAGTCTGTGTCTGAACAAATAAACTGGACTACTACAGTCTTGAGAGGAATGACTAACACTTTTGTAACAAATGATTATTCTCGAAAAGGACAAATCATAGATCTAAAAGTTTCTACAAACACAATAGTCCAGCCTGTAAACCAATTAAAAAACAGAGTAATGGACATTACTAATTATGTTGAAAAAACACAAGAGTTAGTAAAGAAGAAAACTAATGATTCTGCTAAAAATCACGAGGAATTAATGGAAGGATTAGGAGAATCTTTTTCAATAGTGGGACAAAATCTCTTAAACATACAAGAGAAATATACTCATCTCGATAAACCAATTCCTCGGTCTTTTATTCTTCCCCATGCACCCATATCTATCATTTCTCCTGTATATATCCTAGAAGAAAAAGAAATTTAGAAAAAATTCCCAGCCCATTTTCCGACAGAAGACGTTGATCCCTCTTCCTCTACCAATCCAAATCTTTCCCTAGTATCCATCCAACACCCTTCATATGAAAATATATCTCATCATATGAGCAGACCACCAGCACCTGATCTTCTTGGAAAAGGAAAAATGCATGATTCACAGTCATTTGGTGAAGAATGGTTTCTCGAATGGAATATAGATGGTCTGTCAATTGGCCATATTCACCAATTTATTGATATAATGTATGTTTCTTACAGAATAATGTGTGTGAAAGGGAAAACTAAAATAGAGGCATGCAAATCTTTGATCAAATTCTTCATGGGAGCTTTAAGTAAATGGTGGGAAATTATCTCATCTCCAATAATGATAGCAAAAATTGAAGCAGAAGTACTCA
Organism: Picea engelmannii; assembly: GCA_009831015.1. Classification (NCBI taxonomy): domain Eukaryota; kingdom Viridiplantae; phylum Streptophyta; class Pinopsida; order Pinales; family Pinaceae; genus Picea; species Picea engelmannii. The sequence continues at coordinate 357,875 of ML779417.1, forward strand.
AAGATAAGCAAGGAGATGTAGTTTATCACCTTAATGGAACACCACACAGTAATATGATTGGATCCCTTACCACACTAATCCTCGAACACTAGTGTGGGACAGAAGAAGAAATTGTTGACAAACATGAACTGATATTAATGAATATCAAATGTAGAAAGATGTATGGATATGAAGAATTCCACAAAGAATGGACCCAAAGGATATATGAAGTAAAAGATAGCAATAATCTTTTGTGGAAACAAGTATACCTTGATGCCATCCCTAGCAAATTTGTTGAATATCTCAAAATGCAATAAATCTTCAAATTACCTTATGAAATGTATACTTGGGGTGAAATTTACTCACTCATCACCAAAGCCTTGATAGGATTATGTACAAATATGAAATTCCACAAGTCTATCCAGAAATTGTCTCATCTACCAGGTAGTAAATCTATCTGTGAAAAATATGGACTATATCTGGCTGACCCTGTCAAGTGGAGAAAGAAATCAAATAAGCACCAACACAATATGAAGACAACAAATTATAGATTGAATCCAGCCAGAAAATCCAGGTGTACACAAAGAACTCACTACTTTAATCCATAAGATATAAAACTAAAAACACATTCTGCTCAAGAAAGATAGAAAGTACAATGTTGGCTACGTGGTAAATCTGTACACATTGCAAGGTCATGTCGAGAGGGAAAAACTTCGAGAAATTCCAACGGGAAAATATCTAAATAAAGGGCTAGAGAAGCACAACAAAAGGCCAACATATAAACCGAGTGACAATTAACAAATAGAACACGCTGTAACAGGTGTGGCGAAAATGATCATACCACAAACCAATGTCCTCACCATCCTTTTTCCAAAACAGAAGAATTTCATCTTCTCCATGAAGGTTGTTGCTTAGAATCAACAGATACTTCAGAATTTCAGTATGCTTCATCCGATGAAAAAAAATTCATGGCTCATCATTTCCATTGCAATGATCCTAACTATTGTTTATGTGAAAATTCTTTTGGTTCATATTCAACATCAAACTCTCCCAAACACAGAGAAAAAATAAAAGTATGTATGTGGAAAGAAACAGGTAATCAGGATGCTCAAATGCTAGCACAGATCAAATCTTTACTAGAAGGGAAAATGAAGAAAGGTCTTCTAGAATCCTTTTTAAAAACAATGGCCTCCAAACAGAAACAGAAGGATCCAAGAGTTTCTTCTTCAATAGGTACGGAGCCTTTATTTTTAGATTCTTCATTTGAAAGAAATACCAAGTCTTTTATCAAGCATAATAAGGAGACCAAGCTCCAACATCCTTCTTTGATTGATCTGGATAAATAAGTATTTTATCTAAAGAAGGAAGTTGCAGAAATTCGCCTCAAGCTTAATCAATATCAAGAAAATTATGACGATTCATATAAAGTTGATTCTTGGGCTCACCAAGAAATAAAATCTCTAAAAGAACAAGTGACATCATCTCCTCCTCCACTTGAATATGTGCCCAATGAACAAGAAAATAATCTACACATCACTAGACATGATCCCAACCATTTACAAGGGTTAAATGCTATGAAAATATTGACTATCCAATACCAAAAATACCATGTTGAAATCATTATAGAAATTGAAGGATAAATATTCTTCCTCAATGCTCTGTTAGATACTGGTTCTGACATGAATTTGCTCAATCAATATTTGATCCCTTTTAAATACTAGCTCCCTAGTAAATATATTGTTTTAGGTCTGGGAAATGTTTCTACC
>ML779417.1:366162-424673 GCA_009831015.1 Picea engelmannii
TCTGGCAGAGATCTCAAAATTTTCTGAACTAAAGCGGGTTCCTCAATTGTTTCACCAAGTGCCTTCATTGCATTTACCATTTCTTCTACTCTCAGAAAGTATTTTCCAATAGTTTCATCTTCTTTCATCTGTAGCTTTTCAAACTATACTCCGTAGGTTTGAAGCTTGGCATCTTTCACCTTCTCATTACCTTCATAGTTGTTAATGGGTTTTTCCCACATTTCTTTACCAGTCTGAAGATGCATCACCTTCACAAACTTGACTTCTACAAGTCCATTAAAGATAGCATTCATTCCCTTAGAATTAAAGCTAAATTCTAACTTATCATCCTTGGAAGCTAGCACAACAGGTTTTATGTATCCAGTCTCTACTACATCCCATACATCATCTCCTAAGGCCATTAGGTATGATCTCATTCTAACCTTCCAGAAGGAAAAATTCATTCCATCAAATAAAGGAGGCCTAGTGACTGAAGTCCCTTCATGGCTTGTCATGTTTAAGCTCTAGGATCTACCCTTAGATAGAAGGGGGCCAGCTTTGATACCAATTGTTGGACAACTGAGAGGGGGCGGGGTGAATTAGTTTTTACCGAGCTTAAACAATTATGCTTCTTTTAAACTCTTTGCCGAAACACTAAATGATGATCACAATAATGCAAGGAAATAAACAATGGCACATTCAGCATCAGTCACATATATGAGAAACACAGAGACAGATATTTCCCGAGGAAACCCAGACAGGGTAAAAACCTCTTTTTCTTTATATGATAAGTAATTGTTACATTATTTACATTATCATACATATGAGCACCAACTCATAATGAGGCTACAATCTCTATTTTGCAAGCTGCAACTTGGTGAGAGCACCAACTCTCTGATTTCTCTAGCACCCACTAGAAGGAAGCACCAACTCCCTGGTTTCTCTAGCACCAACTAGAAGGAAGCACCAACTCCCTAGTTTCTCTAGCACCAACTAGAAGGAAGCACCAACTCCCTGAGTGTTTCTAGAACCAACTAGATGGAAGCACCAACTTCCAATCATATAGGCACCAACCTGTATAACAGAGAACAAGAGTTCTCCCTTGCACCACCCTGCCACCCTGGTTTCTCTGGCTGCAACCAAATGGAAGCTACAACTCCCTGTGTTCAAGCACCCACTTGACCCTCTCAGGACAACAGTCCTCTCGAGCACCTCCCTTCCACCCTAAAATATTAATCTTTGATACTGAAACTCATTACAATGAAATAAAGTTATTCAATGGATTACTAGCCTTGTCGTTGTTTTGTTACACTGCTCTGCCCTGTCTGCATCAGTGTCTTCTACACCCTCCTTGCTCTTTTTGTTCTTCTCCATTTATACTCTCTGCACCATGTCCCTCCAATGCATCCTTCCTCTTCTGTGTATTTCCACTCCTGCGCACTGCCTCCTTGCTCACACTTCAATCCTTCTACACATCAACCACAACAACTCCAACAACAATGGAAACAACAACCTCTCTCTTCTCTGTTCCATCTACTTATATCTTCTGTGCCCCTTATAAATGAAATGTGCGCAATTCCTCTGCATACTCACACCGTGCCGATATCCTCCACCTCCTGAGTGCTCTGTGTGATCATCATGGCGACTCTTCAGCTTCTCTGGCAGTTCAACCACGCATTCAACATCACTGGGTGTTATGCTGAGATTCCTCGACCTCTCTAGCAATTTGAGACTCTTCATATTCTCTATGAAAGACGAGCTCACCTTCTCTGTTTCAGTTACAGGCTCTAGCCCTCATCCAGCTGTCAATTTCCTCCACGAATCATCTTCATTCCCCTGGCAGATTCCTTGTAACTCTTCAGCTCCTCTGGAAATCACACAGAAGTCTCTTCGCATCCTCTGGTATAATCCATCAATGGTTTCTAGAAGTTACACTATGTCGTGCAATAGTAGCCCTAAGATATTCTTCAGATTAATCTACGCCGTTGGATGAGCTTTATTAATTTTGTCTTTCAATTGGGTTTCGGAATTTCAGAATTCCTGTTGCATTGTGTTCTTGCCTCTCCAAGTCGCGATCCCCGAAACTCCGATATGAAGCTTATCTGGACTGACTCCTTCTCTTCCCGTGACCAAGGGCTGTAACCACAGTCTTATGCATAAGGCACTTTCACGCTTTCGCATATCGCAAATTCGTAAGTGTTGCATAGTTTCTTCTGCCTCTCCATATCGCGATTCGCAAAACTCCGATAAGGGATTAGATCAATGGTCTAGGTACAATCTTGACTCAATGGCTATGATTGAGTCATGATATCTCATATCGCAAAATCAACATTCATGTTGCATGCCTTAACATATCCTGATTCTCGAAACTCTGATATGGTATAAGATCAATGGTCCATATCTGAGCTTGACTTGACGGCTACGATTGAAGTGCGATATCGCATATCGCGATTTCAGAATTTCTGTTGCATTGTGTTCTTGTCTCCTTGATATCACGATTCGTGAAACTCCGACATGAGCTATGATCAACGGTCTTGATCATTTATGGATCTGACGTTCCAGATTCAATCGCGATTTCGCATATCGCGAAATCGGGATTCATGATGGATTGTGTTCTTTCCTTTTTGAATTCGTGATCCCTGATTACCAATGCACCCCTTTCCATGCGCTAGCCATACTGGCTATAGGCCTTGGCCCATATGACTGTCAACACATGACCTCGGTCAAACCTCTCATCGGGGTTTCGGCGTTTTCGATGTCACCATGCACATGCCTACGGGATTCCCGATCCTCCGATCCCCGATGTGTCCCTTCACACGCTCGCCCTCCCGGCTCAGCTCCCGCTCATATGACCAACTCCCGTGACTACAACCTTATCCCCTCAGGGATACGGGTTTCACGAGTTTGAGATGCACGAACTCCTTGCTCCCGAGATCTCCGATATCCCGATATCCGATGTGAGATGCCACTTGTCCTCCCACGCCGACTCCTCTTGGATCCTTTACATGCGTCCTATCTAAGATCCACGACTGTGGTCTCTTCTCACAGTTCGGGGTTCAGCAGGCCTCGCACCCTTAGTCTCAAGACTCCTGATATGCCGATGACGCTTGATCCTTTGCCACTTGTCCTTGCAGATGGACGGTTCTGATTAGGTCGGGTTTTCCATGATGAAATTCCCAAACTTCTGGTCAACGGGATTGCCTATATCCTGACTCTCGATATGTCGATGGATGGCCTCCCTGTCGGGGTTGTTCCCGGTGGCGCTCGTTCGCTACCATGCGTCCTCTCCAAGTGGACGGTCCCGATCCCGTCGGGATTTAGGGACTTCCAATGCCCTAGTTCCCTCGACCTTGAGAACTCCGATTTCCTGATGCCCGATGTCCCGATGATGACTCCTCTTGTCGGGATTCCCTCTCCTGCTTTCACTTTCGAATCCCCAAGGGATTCTTGGACTTCTGTGCCTCTGCAGAGTCTTCACATACACACTCTGATCCTGCCCTCTTCACTGTTGTACTTAAGCCATCATCACTATTGTACTTGCCATCAATGCCAAGTCTACGCTACCTGTAAAACATGCCAACAATCCTTTGTACATTCTTCCTGTACCCATGCCATCTTCATTGTTGTACTTTCCATCAATGACAAGCATATGTTACCTGTTAAACATTTCTAACACCTAAGGCATTAATATGGTTTGACCAATGTTCCCTTGGTATGAAATTCCTCCTCGCTGATCTTCCTGTAGATTGTGTCCTAGAAAATCCTTTTCTTGCAGTTGTTGAACCACATGGGTCGAAAAGAACATCCTTAGGTCGTCCAACCTATTATCTCACCATCCCTAGTCTTATAAGCAATGGTCCTCCTGTCAAAAAAATACTTCTATTCATTTCAAAACCATAGATAAATATTGTCTTTTGCCCAACCACAAGTCTTATCATTATAGAAACCTGGGATGATTTGAATAATAGAGAAGGAACAGAGCATATTGATGATAACCTTGATTGGAAAAAATATCATCAAAATTGGGCACCACACTGGGAATTGCATTGGTTTGAAGGGATTGAGTTTGGGCTCCTAGGATTCTCTTCCAATACTAGCATACATGTAATTCCACCTCAAGATCTTATAGGAAGAATGCACCAGGTGCCAACCCTTGCAGCCAGAGAAAAATTGGTAGAAATGGGAGATATAACCAGACTACGCTCTACATTTAGGAGATGGTATTGTCAAAATCTACAACAATGGCAGACTACACAAGACCATTCTTATTTTTTTATCAACCGAATGAGATCTCTACAGTCTTGGCCACAACACAATCCTTCTAAAATACTTTTTGAAATCAAGTATCATCAATACAAGGCTATGTGGGACCACATGTGTTTATGGAGCGACAGATATAGATATTATTACTACATGATGAAATTTTCAAGTAATTTCAGAAATAACACTAATCCTGAACCAGAATGGCTTGAAGCATGGTGGAAAAAGTTTGGTTTAAACTCAAGTGCCATTCATCCAGACGTCATAGAAACTTGACAATTTATCCACCAAGTAAATCTATCGGATAATGTTCATCGTCTTGGCCAAATCTCCAATACTGGTTTCATGAACATGTTCATAGATGAAAAACATACATGGGTTATCAGAATCAAATACGTCCTTCAACAAGAAGAAGATAGTAATGAAGACCCAAATATGTACCGGGAGGTTTTTACACAACATTTGGATCCATATCGTTTTAACCATTTTCATGATCATCCTGTTGAATAAAGGTTATTAGTGGGACCTATCCACTATCATGTCTTACTGGTCGATAGTGGTGTTAGTCGATTTTTGTGGGCTCACGTTACGAAATCCACTTTGTACAAACTCTTGTCGTTTATCTATCGAAAGGAATCTTGGAAACCCAGAGCACTTCTCTGGATTTTGGCATGGTTTGACCCACATTTCCAAGGAACTTCGAAATATGTGGAAAGATTATTAGAATCTTGGTCAGTTGGCTCTTGCATGTTCTCTCCGCCAAGTATACAATAAATCTAGAAATTAGGTTTGATTCTTAGGGGAATAAGTCAAATGTATTTTCAAAAATTGATTCCTTTATCCAAAAACTTGTATATAATGAGAAGAGAGGTTCATAGCAAGGGGTCTCAGTTTTTAGTCAGTCTGAGTCTTCTAATATCCCTCTCTTTGATCTTTGAGTTTTTATTTTAAGTTTCTTTGATAAGCCTGCATGATTCTGACTCGGCCAACACAAACCTAAAGTGGCACAAGTATTTAGTTTTAGTCTATCAGTCTGTGTGTAATCTTTTGAGAGAGAGAAACCTGTGCTCAAATTCAAGTCTGTAAACCCATGTTGTTTTGGATCATATAATACAAATCATATTATGTATGTTTATCTCTGAAAATTGTCTATTCTCTTGTCTGTGTATTTTTCTATTTATGTTTTCCTACTAAAGCGATTGTCAGAAATTCATTGGAGGTTGGTGCCCAAAAATTCACTGAGAAGATTTTCATAAGTTCACTTAGGCCCTGAAGAGCATCGTGGTAAGTCCTGCTAGGTAGGTGGCCGTTAAGGGAAGTAAGGCACTGGGTTGTTCAAAGGTTCAAGCTGGGATTTTCTTGGGTTCACCAGGTTCGAGATGAGATTGCAAAACAAAGCATCGATAGAAGAAGAAAAGAAAATAAAAGAAAGAAAAACAAGCAAAGACAACCTTTCTCCGTCAGAGGAAGCTTCTGTGTTTACAAAATAATAAAATTCAAACATATATTTATTTATAAAAAAATAATCAACAATTATCCCTATATATGCTATGAAGATTGATGGAACAACAATTCAAAAGTACTCCATTAAACAATTTTATAATATCGTGGTTGACGGAACATCCTGACACTCAATGAAGTTTGACGGGACATGCCGACAAATAAAAACATGAATAGTAAAAGCATTGTAAAGCACATGAGAAGTGAGAGTAATAAAGTTCTCTCTCCACGACATATGAAGACAATACCTTTCTAAAAAATGTTTAACTGAAATAAGTAATATATTTCACTTGTATAATGTAAACCTTTTTATAATATTAAAATTTTGAATGGTGCTAATAAAACTCTACTCAATAATCAAATTTAACTTCGAGTAATTATTGAACATAGTTATTCCCAGAGTTCTCTAAATGCATCTAAAGGGTTAAACTTATTTTGTGTCATCATTTAGTTTCATTTGAGGTGTATTGTCACAATCTTCGTGAAAATCTTAAGTTAATATAGACATGGTTGAGTAATTTTTTTAGAACCAAGTAATGTTAAAAAATAGTCTAGTGTTACTTGTAATTTTAAATGTTTTTTTTCACTGTGTAATACTATGAAGACAATGTTAGGGATCTAACCTCCTTAACCTCTCACATAGGTAGAATAATGTATTTTCCATGTAAGAAAGGCCAATATTAATAAGGCCTAGTAATAAGGAAGAATAAGTCAAATGTAAGAAGACCTGATAGAAACTTTTTCTTCTAGAAGATATTCCTCTAGATTGTTCTTTTGATAAATAGATTTAGTATAAATAGGAGTCTAGGGCATGAGAAGTCTTTGTCTTGAGAATTATTGTAATAGAGAGTTGCTATGTTGGAGTTTTCCCCCTTGAAGAGGCAAGTGAACATTGTTTCCTATCAATAAAGGTATTATTTTGGTGTTGTGGTTTCATCTATTGTGTTGTTCCGTTGTTATTCCCCGCAATATTTTTGTTTTGGTTATTATAATAGATCGGGTACCTTACAAGTGGAATCAAATAAATTTCCCTGACAAAAAATCGTGGGTTATTTTTTTTCAAGGTAGAGACGTATTTCGACATTTTAAGGCTACACAGATTATTCGTAGAGTGCATAAATCCATGGGCAGGGAAAAATACATGCATGAACTACAAGTGGTCCTTAAGCGCACATTGTTGGCCACCCTTGTAACCCCTATTGTTAATCCTTCGAGTGGTATCACATCAGACAACACTTGTATATAAATCGACCTAGATATCATGAAGCCCTCCGTAGATAAACCAATCAAGCACCTTACTGCTATAGTGCCACCTAGAAAAAAACTCGGGAAAATCCTCTCTAGTACCTGGGTAGTATGACTAAGGGCATAGTCTAGCCTCCATAGTTTGTTCCCTAAGATATTGGGCCGAGTACTACTATTGGACCTCGCACGTATATCAGAGAGAAATAGAACAAGGAAAACCCTTGTCTATAGAAACCTTAAACACCCTAACCCTTGGGATGGAAGCAGAGAAGAAACATAATAGACAAGATCTATTGTCGTGCAACCTTGCCTTCTGCATTCAGGTTCTAAAATTCCTACACATTTCTTCTTGTTAAGAATTTGGCCATTTTGTAACTACAGTATTATTCAGATCGGAGTATAACTCTACAGGAGTTAAATAAACAAATTATGGATCTTGTCTGCACCATTATTTGAGACCTACCCCATTGAATTCCTCTTTTTTCCCTGATCACAGTCATACCTATCAATTCTAAAAAAAAATGTTTTTCCCATGGATCTTACACCCCTATTTGGAACCTATCCCATTGACTTCCTCTATTTTCATTGATTGTTGGTACCATTTGTTAGCACTCTATAATTTCTAAGGATGAAAAATAAATAGACAGAGGTAACCACAAAATCACTTTTAAAGCTCGGACCTAGCCATACCTACCTCAGAGAGGGATCTCTCTATCTGATTAGCTATGTTATTCTTAAATCTTAGGCTAGTTATGAAAGTATTGGGTTTGGTTTTTAAATTGGTTGGAAAGAACAACAAGGGAAAGCCATTGGAAAATGGAGTCAGGTTGAGTTGAAATCAAGTCAGATCTACAGACAACCCTACAGGGCAATATAGGCACATAAAATGGATTTTTAGAATTGAGATGGTTTTGAAGAAAAATATGACAGGATCATACTACACTAGGGAAATTAAGAATACTAGAATTAATATTCAAATTGAAAACATAAAGATTATCCTAAGCCGAAAACAAAGTGCATTTTTCAACAAATTATGTTTGTTTATTTCTTAGGGTAATCAGGAAATTGATGAATAACATGTGAAAAACTGAGGAAACAAAAGGATAAAGACAAAGATACACTTCACCAGTACAAGTAACACGATAATCCTATAATTCTTGCAACTGTATTACTGAAATTTGATTACATAAAGCTCAGGTAGTTGCTTCCCATCAATGGATCTGTTATCCCCACATGTTTTCCCCCATTTTACATCAAAATCAGAAATATATATAGGAAAAATCACCCCCCAGGCTCAAGAGGCCGAATCTAACCGATTCCCAAAAAATAACAACTTGTTACATTAAAATTGGGAACTATATTCCCAAAAAATAGACAAAATTGTTGCAAAAACGAGTGTTGCAATTATGAGTTAGTATCTCCAAAATCATGATAGTTTTGTAAAATATGGTGAAGGATTTTGTATATCGGTTTGTTCTGAGCAAACAACTCTCTCAGTTCCTTGATATTCATCTCTTTTTACTCGGGATCTGCATTTGAAAAATATGTGTCAAACAAGAAAAGTTTGAATCCTGAACAATAGGGCTCAATGATGCTCTCTATTCTCTCATTCCGTAAAAACTATGCAAAATATGGGAGAGGTTATTTCTATTTATCCTGTGATGATAAAAAACCACATTCATATTTTGAAAATTTGTCCTCAATTGTCTGGAATCTGCCTCGGAAGATGGCTGGTCAAACTATGCAAAAATGTGCAAAAACAGTTTTCGGAGGGGGGGTAGGATGGTAATTTGTTTAAGTGGGGGGGTCCAAAATAATAGGTAGGTGACAGTTGGTAAAATGTGGTAATAGTAAAAACCACTTTTCGGACACCCCCCGTTTTGGTTAAATGTCGGAGGGGATGGGGGGTCTGAAATATACGCATAACCATTGATTTCCTTTGTTTTGATGGGATGGGATGCGTGATTGGAATATGATGTATGAAGTACGGGAGGGGAGATGAGTAGAATTAGGATATAGAGTGTATAAGTTCGTTTGAATTTAGTTTTTGTTTTATTTTTATATGATTTTTATTTTATTGTTTATTTTATTGTTTATTTTAAATTTTTATAATGTTTTGTTTTTTGTTTTTAATTGTTTTATTTATTAATTATTTTAATTTATTATTAAAATTATTATTATTACACTAACCTAATTACTAATTATTTAAATTATTATTATTACACTAATTTGATTACTAATTATTTAAATTATTAATTTAGTTAGTTATTAAACTAATAAATATTTTATTTTATTATCTATCATAGATTATCTAACATTGTTTTATTCAGGGAAGATTGGCGGGATATATGTGCCAAGTAAAATGAATGAACAGGGGAGTAAGGGGCGTAGAAGTGAATGAAGGATTGGGAAAAATTGGATGAAGGGGAAAAATCATTGAGGAAGTCAATAAGCCAAGAGACTTCGTCGAGACGGAAATGCTCATGAATATCACGAACTTTATGGAGTGATAACATAGGCTCCATCTAGGGATGGCATTCTCCCTGCGAGATGCCAAGAATCACAGATCTCTGATTTTGCATATCAATGCCTTGGTCATTGGGATGATTCAAAAATCAACAACCTGTTTGATCCAGATGGATATCGGTGGCCACCCACCTTTTCTAGCTGGCTCAAAACATCTTTCTGGCAATTTTTGTGATTTACTATTTTTAGCAATTTTTCGGGTCTTGAACTTCTGGAGTCGTTTTGAGGCCCTAAACAACGTTTTTTTGGGTATGTTACATTTAGAATGTAATTTTGGCAATTGTTGTAGTCCTTGGATAGATCTTTCCAACGGGATATCATACGCCTAAAATGGATATCATATGCAAAAGTTATGACCCTGGGAAGTTGATGTACTGACTTACCCAAACGGGGCCCGCATGACTTTTGGCGCTTCATCTCATAGGGTTAGATTTTTGGATGTCTAGGGTTTTTTAAACTCCTATTTATTGTAAAAAAGGCCTTCAGAGCCTCATTGTAATTATATTCTTGTGAATGAGCGCAGCCATCACATCTATCCTTAGAGATAAGCCACCACCATTCCAACAAGCTTGTTTTCTGCTGCATTTTATAGTTTCATCTTATTTCCTTATTGAATAGAAAACCAGTTTTACTATATCTATGTTATTCTTTGTTAAGAATTTGTTAATAATCTATAGTCATTTCGTTCTGCTCATAAAATATGGATCATTGTTCTGTCTTGAATCCTATGTGGTTGAACTTCAAACAGAAATATGATCTATGTACTGAAATCTGAACTGAAACTGAAAAGATGTTTGAAAAATGCTCATAGCACCGAGCTTATTTGCACACTGAAAATATGACTGCTGAAAATATCCTTACCTAGTAATCTTATTTATATATATACAATCCTATTCTAACATTGAATGCTTGACTTCAAGCGATACAGAATATCCAATATAGCCAATCAAAGATTTGATCCAATACCTTAGCTCCTTCATTGTTTTTAACAAAACTCAGAACTAGAGCTTATAAGGGTACTAGAAACTGATTGTCAACTTGATCTTCATAATAGAGAGCTTTGGAACCATGAAAAAAAAAAGAGGCATTGGAAATTGATTGGAACTATGATGTGAAAAACTCCTCCATATAGATAGTTATGGGATCATGATAGACATGACCTATTTCTTGATGTTCAAAGTATTCAACAAATTTAAGGTCATGATTGGGTATTGCACATATGCTATCTATATCATCATACAATTTCTGATTTCAATACAAATTTTCGGAAGAGCTTTGTAATGAGACTCCTACTTAACAAGAAAATGAAGTCAGTTGCCTGATCAAGTTTTTATCATATATGTTTGTAGGCCCATAGTTAGCTAATGGAAAAGGACTTTGACTACATATATTATCCAAAACATCAGTTATTGGATCATGGAGAAACTGAGAAGACTACTGGAATTTATTATGCAATGGTTCCAATGAGACTACATGATTTTCTATAGGCTTATCAGTCTTTTCTTCGGAGATATTATCAACATTTTTCTTCAAAAACTGAAATGAACCAAAACTTAATGATACAAAATTATACTGCATCAATTCATTTGTGGTTTAAAAATCAATGTAACTCAGGGGATGCAATTCCAGAGCTAGAACAACTTCCATATCACAAATTACATCCTTAAATGATTCATAAGAAAGTTACCCCATACTACTTCTTACGACTTGCTTATCTGCTTATTTACAGTTTTCTCTTAGAAATTGAAATGAGAGAAACATAAGGGCAAGACTTTTCACTTACTTTGAATTTTTCTACATTTTCTTCATTGCTATCATGATTGCTATGCATTAGATGATTGTTATATTTGAATTGTTGTAACTAAGCTTCCTTCTCCCAAAAACATGTCATTGGTTTCTTTGAACAATCAACCTCGATTTTGACCACATAGTCATCATCATACTGATCATACTTGGGTAAATCATCCATATAAGAAATGCCATCAAGCATACACATTAGATCAGCTGATTGCTCCTCCACAAGCTGATTTTGAGTTTCATCTTTGTCCATGGCTTGAAGTGAATACATAAAACAATCATTTTCTGATCTATGATACCAAGGATAAGAAACAAAATGATTACGAACAATGACCCATTACTTTTCTGCAAAAAATGGAACATGGATTTTTTGAACAACAAGTTCATCTCTCATGATAATCTTTTGCATCATTTCTTTCATTGTGCTTACTAGAATGTCTAGTTTCATTTCTGAAGATGTTAGATGCTCCTCTTTGTTTTCCTTCTCTCCTACCTTTAATTTTGACCTTTTGATCAACAAATTAGATTCCACACCTATTGCATTATCCTGCATTTCTTTGAGTGTTGTAGTATTCGTTTCTCTCAATTGAAACACCATTTCCAGATCAAAGGCATTCAGGTAGTGTAAGAGAACTAAACCAGGAGGAGGATTTATATCATCAGGCATTGAATAGTAAACTTGATTGAATCTAGCTAAAAAGTGTTGCATTATTTCTCCTGGATGTCTTTTCAAATGATTGTATTCTTCTAAAATCAGAAAACGATTCCTCTTGATTACCCATTTATCAAGGACGAATTTCACAAACTGATAGAAATCACCAATGCTTGCAGCTGGAAAAATTTTGAACCACTCTTTAGCTTTACCTTGTAAAGATAGAGAAACAATCTTGATACAAAGATCATCTTCTTCAACCTAAAAAAGGTCAAGAAAATGTTCAAAAACTTGAATGTGTTTTCCAGCAGTGATGTTACCATATTCTCCATCAAACCTAGGAAGATATTTGTAATAATCTGTAATAAATTTAAAACTAACTTATACACTCTATATCCTAAGTCTACAATCTCCCCTCCCCTACTTCATACATCATATTCCAATCAAGCATCCCATCCCATCCAAACAAAGGAAATCAATGGTTACGCCTCAGAATCACTTGACATCTGCCACAATGATGAAAGATAACATCAATGACATGTCCATAACACTAAAAGAAACTAAAAAGTAATAATACAAAGACTATACATATGTTACAAAAAGTTACCCACAGTGACCTGCCTATGATTAATACTTCTTGAGGTAGAGCCCATTTCTAGGCTCCGCCAAAGCATTCCCTTCAAATTCAACCAGAGGATAAGCACCATTTTTTAAAACCTCTTTTATGATGAAAGGTCCGAACCACATGGGTTTGAATTTTCTTGCCCCCAGGGGGTCCTTATCTTGGTCATAGACCAGGACAAGGTCTCCTTCAAAGAAAATCTGAGGACGAACGGACCTATTATACTGACACTTGACCTTATGTTTGTGAGCCTCATTGGCTAGGGCTTCATCACGACGCTGCTCATTGAGATGCTTAAGGTATAGTAACCGTTATTCAAGTGGAGAAGTGTTTGGCAATAACTATACTACCAACTTTAGAGACGAGATCTAACATTCGATAGGAAAGACTGCCTCTAGCCCGTAAACGAGTTGGAAATGTGAGAAACTGGTTGCAGTCTTAACAGATGTTCGGTAAGCCCATAATGTCGAGTATAACATCAAATGCCAATTTGACTTGGCTGAGTTGATCATTCGTTGTAGAATGGTCTTAAGAGTTTTGTTCACAACTTCCACCTAACCATTTGCTTGGGGGTAATAAGGTGACGAATGTTCCTGCCATAACCCAAGATTTGACATTAACTCGGTCATCATCTAGTTCTAAAAGTGACTGCCATGGTCAGTGAAAATCTCCCTTGGTACGCCGAACCTTGCTATTATCTAGTTGAATAAAAAGAGAGTTGCGGTCTCTCCATCATCTTTAAACGTTGGCATAGCCTCAACCCACTTCATGAAGTAGTATACAACTACGATGATATAGCAGTGCCCCCTTGCTGAAGGAGGGTTGCATGTAGTGTAATCAATCCCCCACTTGGTGAAGGGACCAACTATGATGACAGGAAATATGGGAGCGGGATGTGCCCTCATCTTCCGAGAGAAGATTTGGCATGGTTGGCACTTCTTGACCGATTCAATACAATCTTTGATAAGTGTTCGCCAGAAGTAACCTGCTCGTAGAATCTTTTGGTCTGTTGCCAACCCAGACAAATGACCACCACAAGATCTGGTATGGAAATCGTTAAACACGATAACTACTTCTTCGTGAGTGAGACATCGGCATAGGATGCAGTCTACACCTCTCTGATACAATGTATCATTGAGTATGAGATAATTCTTAGCCAGATGGCGTATGCGTCGACACTCATCACGAGAAGAAATGGTGGGACACTTCAATGTATGGAGATAGATAAGTATATCTCCATACCAGGGATTCGAAAAGGTGATCAAAAACATATCTTCTCTAATAGGCGACTCTTCGGGCACAAGATCACCTGACTCAACCGAAAGTTAGCGATAAAGCGTCTTAGAAAATTCACCTTACCGTGGAGACTCTGAAGTTGAAGAATTGTGCGTGGGGGGGGCAACTGAATTATTGTCTCAACCTTGAGAGGATTGGCCATGATCCCTATTGTTGATACTATGAAACCTAACAAATGTCTTGACATTATGCAGAAGCTTCACTTGTTTGGATTCAAGAAAATCTGAAATTAGCGACAACGTTCGAAGATAAGTCGAAGGTGTGTGGGATGATCTGTTCTCTTGCGAGATCGAGATGCTAAATCATCTAAATAAGCCTCGACTATATGCTTGAGGTCATGAAAAGAAAAAGACATGGCCCGCTGAAAGGTGACTCCAGCATTTTTGAGACCAAAAGACATCTTACGATATGCGAATGTACCCCATGGATAGATGAATTTCATTTTGTGCTGGTCTTCGGGTTTGATTTGTATTTGGTTATATCCCAAAAAACCGTCCATCAAAGAAAAGGCATCGCAACCAGCACATTCATCAATTATCTGGTCGATGAATGGTGTGGGAAAATTATCTTTGGGATAGGCCTTGTTCAAATCACAGAAGTCTGTACATACATGAATTGTGCCTTGTTTTTTATTGACCGACACAGGGTTTGACACCCATTGGGTCAAATTGATAGGATAGATAAAACAAGATTTTAGCGGTTTTTCAACCTCAACCTTAATGGTTGTTGTTTTCTTGGGGTTAGCTAGGCGAAGATTCTATTGGACAGGCTAGGCATCTGGATACTTTGTGATTTCATGTTCAACTATTTTTGGATTGATGCCTGGCATTTCCTCATAAGACAAGGAAAAAATGTCGCAGAATTATTTAAAAAGATCTGTATAGAGTTGAATCTCTCCAGGGGAGGAGTCAGCTCCGACGAAAACATTCTCCATGACACCAGGGTTTCAGGAGATATTGATCGGTATGGTTTCAGTGATGGTTTCCATATTACCCTCAACATAAACTTCATGGGTAGCTAAGTGATTAATACGACAAGACCAATATCCCATCATAGTCATGGTGAATTCTCCTGCTTCGATTTGGCTTAACTCTGGGAGGAAGTATGATCTGTGATGAAGATCTTCCCAGAGTTTTTCCGGACTAGTCATTGCTTCAATTATTGCTTCATCAGAGGGAAATACCAAGTCTAATGAATCGGTGCCAATGAGAGAACCCTGAGCCCAAATAGGCTCTAGAAGTGGATCGAACTCTTGTGCAGGAGTTGGATCAGTGTTAGCTGAAGCTTGCTGGACTAAAGAGTACGCTACTTCAGCTGTAGACAAGGGCATGGACATGTCTGGGTGCCCTATCCCATCCATCATGGCCGATGGGGAAGGAAGTATCCACAGATCGTCGAAGTAAGTCGTGCGGAATGACGAAACTTGAAAAATCTCAACTTTATGGTGATTGGATATAAACTTGATATCACCTTGAGGGGGTGGGTAATCGAAGTTACCCATCAAAGATGGGCATAAACCAACCCCCATGTTGACGACACATGGTTGAGGATTATCAATCATCGGGACCGTGGATGCCCCCAGTGCAGGGTCAGGTCTACAGAAAGACAATTGATCGATGGTCACAATCCGACCCTCATGTGGAAACAATAAGACCTGGAAAACTGTAGCAACCATAGCTTCCATGGCATAAGTCCAACTCTTTCCTAACAAGAGATTATAGTCGAGGGGTGCATTGACTACCTCTACTTCGACACACACGGTCTTCCCTCCTAACTACATGAGAAAAGAAGGAAGGATACCATGTGGTCGGAATGAATGACCATTGAAAGTGGTGAGGAGAGTAGGTGACGGAGACAAAATGGGCTGGCCAATGACCTTCCAACATGCCAACGACATAACACATGTTGAGGTGCCCTCATCAACCACGATGCGGAAGATATTCCAAGTAAAATTTTTCGTGGGATAAGCCACTACTATTGCCTTAGAAAGCGTAGTTAGCGATAAAGCGTCGCCAATTCTATTGTGGTAGGAAATCCCTCTATGGACTAGCAAATAGGGTTATATTATGCATGTAGATATGACCAAAAGAAACTTACTTTCTATCTTTGTCCCAGACCTAATCCCCATTTCTTTTTAGCAAATACATGGTTAGACCAACATACCTTGTTCTGGATGTTCGATGTTGTTCTTTCTTCACGCTTGATCGCTTTTTATCAACTCTCCTCCCAAGGTTGACCTGCATACAAAACAAGCAACAAACTACACATGCATTTTACCTATAGACTAATGGGTTAGAGATTCAAACATATATTTACTTAATTATGAAGAACTCATATAGTGGGACGGGAAAATCATTTCTTTATTATTAACTTTAATGAATCAACTTACAATGTCGAGACTGGCCACTGCTCCATGAATCCTGATCCTGGGCTCCTCTTCAGATGTCCTCCAACTTCTTTGCTATGTATCTCTTCTTGCACAAGGATGGCTAAAAGGTTAGGACAATGGGAATGTGCAATTGGGCAGAGTTTCTTTACTCTTATTCTCCTCCTCCAAACAGGACCCCTAACCCTTCTTTTATAGGCTAGAAGAAGCTAGGTATTTTGACGAACCCTCGGCCATGCATGGTCGGGAGTTTCTGTTAACTCACCCAAAGTTGTGTGTTCCATTGGCAACTTTCTTTGTTTCATGTTTTTTTTGGTCCACGCGGGTTGTTTGAGGTCAGCTAGCATGTACACGCGTGCAATAATGGACATTTGAAGAGGAGCCTAGGATCAGGATTCATGGAGAAATGGTCGGTCTCGACATTGTAAGTTGATTCATTAAAGTTAATAATAAAGAAATGTTTTTCCTATCCCACTATATGAGTTCTTCATAATTTGGTAAATATATGTTTGAATCTCTAACCGATTATTCTGTAGGTAAAATTAATGGGTAGTTTGTTGCTTGTTTTGTATGCAGGTTAGCATTGGGAGGAGAGCTTCAAACAAGAAATCAAGCATGAAGAAGGAATGGCATCGAACATCTAGAACAAGGTATGTTGGTCTAACCATGTATTTGCTGAAGAGAAATGGGGATTAGGTCTGGGAGGAAGGTAGAAAGTAAGTTTCTTTTGGTCATATATGCATGTATAATATAACTCTATTTGCTAGTCCATAGCGGGATTTCCCACCACAATAGAAATGGCGACTATATTGGGGATTGAACCCAGAATTTCTGAGTTAACATCTGATAAATTTTTCTGGGAATGCTTTATCAGTGGCCTCAAGGATGAGATTCATTCCCATGTTCTCATGGATCACCCTCAAAGTTGGGTGGGAGATATTAAAAGAGCTAAGGAAGGACAACAAGTTATGTCTTCTCAAACTAAATAACCATCCTTTCTTCCCCGCTTTAAACCCACCACTCTTGCCCCTCCTTCCACTCCAATGAATATCCATAAATTGACTTGTGAAAAAATGGTTGAACGCCAACTCAAGGTCCAAGTTTTTTATGATCTTGTGATGGAAAATACTTTCTGGGGAACAAGTGTAAGGACCAAAATATTTTTATGGCCATCTCTATAGATGTTTTGGAAGAAGCAGTCGAGCCCCCCCCCTTTGGTCGAGTTACCAGAGCCAACTAATATTTGTAACATCTCGCTCTTGTGCACACATGATTTACCTTATTCTTTGAGGAAAATTGTGTGCAAGTGATCCAGTTCATTATATGATTTTTTGTTTCGCTTATGGATTATGATGATATGCTTCAACATTTTCTATTGATGGGTTTCTTCTGAGTGTGTAGGACGCTTGACAAATTGGGGGATTCCGATGGCATCAGTGGACCTCCTTGGACTCTAGATCGAGTAGGGAGTGGATTGTATATGGTTTAAGTATTTATGTTTATGCATACGTGATATATGATCAGGTATATCATGATGATGTTTATGGATCGCTGACATGTTTCATTGATGGATGCAGGATGACGATTGCTTGCTAATAAAACTCGGATTAGGAGTAAAGAGGCCATGCAAGACAACAAGAGATATTGAGGGAGAGGTGTGGCAGCATCCCTACCACAGCCTCCAATACAATGTATCATTGAGTATGAGATAATTCTTAGCCTCATGGCGTATGCGTCGACACTCATCACGAGAAGCAATGGTGGGACACTTCAATGTATGGATATAGATAAGTATATCTCCATACCAGGGATTTGAAGAGGTGATCAAAAACATATCTTCTCTAATAGGCGACTCTTCGGGCACAAGATCACCTGACTCAACCGGAAGTTCTGAAATAAGTTCTGCGAAGACCAGTGACTTTTTGGACTTTGTTGAAATGAAATCTAATTCAAACTCCTAGAGGATTACTATCCATCTACTGATTTTTCCACCTATTACCCGTCGTGTCAACATGTACTGAAATGGATTCACGACAACAATGACAGTGGTCTTGCGAAACATGACATAATGATGGAACCGTTGAACAACATGGACTGCTGGCAACGCAAGTTTTTCGATATGAGAATAATTGAGTTCCGGTCCTATGAGGCCTCATCTCAGGTAATAAATAACATATTCTAAGAACAAGTCATCTTCTTGAACTAAGACCATGCCAATGGTTGACTTTGTTGCAACCAGATATAATAAGAAATCCTTGTTATAGTTAGGTGGCCGGAGTAGAGGGGCAGTTGTGAGTACATGTTTTAATGTGGAAAAAGAGCATTGAGCAGCATCATCCCAATAAAAGGGAATGTCTTTTTTAATTAAGTGCATAAATCCCTTAGTGATCTCGATATAGTTAGCGATAAAGCGTCTTAGAAAATTCGCCTTGCCGTGGAGACTCTGAAGTTAAAGAATTGTGCGTGGGGGGGGGAACTGAATTATTGTCTCAACCTTGAGAGGATTGACCATGATCCCTATTGTTGATACTATGAACCCTAACAAATGTCCTGACATTAGGCAGAAGCTTCACTTGTTTGGATTCAAGCAAATCTGAAAGTAGCGACAACGTTCGAAGATAAGTCGGAGGTGTGTGGGATGATCCGTTCTCTTGTGAGATCGAGATGCTAAATCATCTAAATAAGCCTCGACTATATGCTTGAGGTCATGAAAATAAAAAGACATGGCCCGCTGAAAGGTGACTCCAGAATTTTTGAGACCAAAAGGCATCTTACGATACGCGAATGTACCCCATGGACAGATGAATGTCATTTTTTGCTGGTATTCAGGTTTGATTTGTATTTGGTTATATCCCAAAAAACCATCCATGAAAGAAAAGGCCTCGCAACCAGCACATTCATCAATTATCTGGTCGATGAATGGTGTGGGAAAATTATCTTTGGGATAGGCCTTGTTCAAATCACAGAAGTCTGTACATACACGAATTGTTCCTTGTTTTTTATTGACCGGCACAGGGTTTGACACCCATTGGGTCAAATGGATAGGATAGATAAAATCGGCTTTTAGCGGTTTTTCAACCTCAACCTTAATGGTTGCTGCTTTCTTGGGGTTAACTAGGCGAAGCTTCTATTGGACAGGCTTGGCATCTGGATACATTGTGATTTCATGTTCAACTATTTTTGGATTGATGCCTGACATTTCCTCATAGGAAAAGGAAAAAACGTCGTGGAATTATTTAAAAATATCTGTATAGAGTTGAATCTCTCCGGGGGAGCAGTCAGCTCCGACGAAAATATTCTCCATGACACCAGGGTTTCGGGAGATATTGATCGGTATGGTTTCAGAGATGGTTTCCATATTACCCTTAGCATAAACTTCATGGGTAGCTAAGAGATTAATAAGACAAGACCAATCTCCCATCATAGTCACGGTGAATTCTCCTGCTTCGATTTGGCTTAACTCTGGGAGGAAGTATGATCTGTGATGAAGATCTTCCCAGGGTTTGTCCAGACTAGTCATTGCTTCAATTATTTCTTCATCAGAGGGAAAGACCAAGTCTAATGAATCGGTGCCAACGAGAGAACCCTGAGCCCAAATAGGCTCTAGAAGTGGATCGAACTCTTGTGCAGGAGTTGGATCAGTGTTAGCTGAAGCTTGCTGGACTAAAGAGTATGCTACTTCAGTTGCAGACAAGGGCATGGACATGCCCAGGTGCCCTGTCCCATCCATCGTGGCCGATGGGGAAGGAAGTATCCACAGATCGTCAAAGTAAGTCGTGCGGAATGACGAAACTTGAAAAATATCAACTTTACGGTGATTGGATATAAACTTGATATCACCTTGAGGGGGTGGGTAATTGAAGTTACCCATCAAAGATGGGCATAAACAAAACCCCCATGTTGATGACACCTGGTTGAGTATTATCAATCATCAGGACCGTGGATTCCCCCAATGCAGGGTCAGGTCTACAGAAAGAAAATTGATCGATGGTCACAATCCGACCCTCGTGTGGAAACAACAAGATTTGGAAAACTGTAGCAACCATAACTTGCATGGCATAAGTCCAACTCCTTCCTAACAAGAGATTATAGTCGAGGGGTGCATTGACTACCTCTACTTCGACACACACGCTCTTCCCTCCTAACTACACAGGAAAAGAAGGAAGGATACCATGTGGTCGGAATGAACGACCGTTGAAAGTGGTTAGGAGAGTAGGTGACGGAGACAAAATGGGTTGGCCAACGACCTTCCAACATGCCAACAACATAACGCATGTTGAGGTGCCCTCATCAACCACCGTGCGGAAGATATTCTGAGTAAAAGTTTTCATGGGATAAGCCACTACTATTGCCTTAGAAAGCGTAGTTAGCGATAAAGCATCGCCAATTCTGTTGTGGTGGGAAATCCCTCTATGGACTAGCAAATAGGGTTATATTATGCATGCAGATATGACCAAAAGAAACTTACTTTCTATCTTCATCCTAGACCTAATCCCCATTTTTTTTTAGGAAATACATGGATAGACCAACATACCTTGTTTTGGATGTTTGATGTTGTTCCTTCTTCACGCTTGATCGTTTGTTAGCAACTCTCCTCCCAAGGCTGACCTGCATACAAAACAGGCAACAAACTACACATGCATTTTACCTACAGACTAATGGGTTAGAGATTCAAACATATATTTACTTAATTATGAAGAACTCATATAGTGGGACGGGAAAATCATTTCTTTATTATTAACTTTAATGAATCAACTTACAATGTCGAGATTGGTCACTGCTCCATGAATCCTGATCCTGGGCTCCTCTTCAAATGTCCTCCAACTTCTTTGCTTTGTATCTCTTCTTGCACAAGGATGGCTAAAAGGTTAGGACAATGGGAATGTACAATTGGGCAAAGTTTATTTACTTTTATTCTCCTCCTCCAAATAGGACCCCTAACCCTTCTTTTATAGGCTAGAAGAAGCTAGGTATTTGGACGAACTCTCGGCCATGCATGGTCGGGAGTTTCAGTTAACTCACCCAAAGTTGTGTGTTCCATTGACAACTTTATTTTTTTCGTTCTTTTGTCGGTCCATGCGGGTTGTTTGAGGTCAACTAGCGTGTACACGTGCGCAATAATGGACATTTGAAGAGGAGCCTAGGATCAGGATTCGTGGAGCAATGGTCGGTCTCGACATTGTAAGTTGATTCATTAAATTTAATAATAAAGAAATGTTTTTCCTGTCCCACTATATGAGTTCTTCATAATTCAGTAAATATATGTTTGAATCTCTAACCCATTATTCTGTAGGTAAAATGAATGGGTAGTTTGTTTCTTGTTTTGTATGCAGGTTAGCCTTGGGAGGAGAGCTGCTAACAAGCGATCAAGCATGAAGAAGGAATGGCATCGAACATCCAGAACAAGGTATGTTGGTCTAACCATGTATTTGCTGAAAAGAAATGGGGATTAGGTCTAGGAGGAAGGTATAAAGTAAGTTTCTTTTGGTCATATCTGCATGCATAATATAACTCTATTTGCTAGTCCATAGAGGGATTTCCCACCACAACAGAAATGGCGACTGTATTGGGGATCGAACCCAGAATTTCTGAGTTAACATCTGATAAAATTTTTTGGGAATGCTTTATCAGTGGCCTCAAGGATGAGATTCATTCCCATGTTCTCATGGATCACCCTCAAAGTTGAGTGGGAGATACTAAAATATCTAAGGAAGGACAACAAGTTATGTCTTCTCAAACTAGATAACCATCCTTTCTTCCCCGCCTTAAACCCACCACTCTTGCCCCTCCTTCCACTCCAATGAATATCCATAAATTGACTAGTGCAAAAATGGTTGAACGCCAACTCAAGGTCCAAGTTTTTTATGATCTTGTGATGGAAAATACTTTCTGGGGAACAAGTGTAAGGACCAAAATATTTGTATGGCCATCTCTATGGATGTTTTGGAAGAAGCAGTCGAGCCCCCCCCCCGTTTGGTCGAGTTACCAGAGCCAACTAATATTTGTAACATTTCTCTCTTGTGCACACATGATTTGGCTTATTCTTTGAGGAAACTTGTGTGCAAGTGATCCAGTTCATTATATGATTTTTTGTTTCGCTTATGGATTATGATGATATGTTTCAACATTTTCTAGTGATGGGTTTCTTCTGAGTGTGTAGGACGCTTGACACATTGGGGGATGCCGATGGCATCAGTGGACCTCCTTGGACTCTAGATCGAGTAGGGAGTGGATTGTATATGGTTTAAGTATTTATGTTTATGCATACGTGATATATGATCAGGTATATCATGATGATGTTTATGGATCGCTCACATGTTTCATTGATGGATGCAGGATGACGATTGCTTGCTAATAAAACTCGGATTAGGAGTAAAGAGGCCATGCAAGACAACAAGAGATATTGAGGGAGAGGTGTGGCAGCATCCCTACCACAGCCTACTATCACTCTAGTCATGGATCGAATTGTAGGTTAATGATTACTTAGTTTGAGAGACTCACGATGTCATGAGGGCGGACTGAGACAGTCGCTCACAAATATTCTAAGGGGTACGCAATAAGGCAGGGTCCTTATTCCTTAGAGACTCTTAGTCTCCCACAAGGTCTCTCAATGGAGTATTGAATCTAAGGGTTGGTCGTCTACCAAAATCAGTCAAAATGAGAGTGGCACCCTTGGAGCACGTAGTGCGCCTTGAAGGGAGCATCACATAAATGAAACATTAATAAATGTGGGTGGCACCCTTAGAGCACATAGTGCATCCTGAAGGACACGTCGCGATTTTTAACACTGGTGAGTCAATGAACCTAGGTTCCTAGAAAACAATATTTTATTTTGATGTGGTCGGCCTTAAAAATAAATGTTGTATGAGTAAATTTTATTAATTATAAAAATTTTCCCTTAAAAAAGATTGCTAAGCTTAGTTGAAATTAGAGCATAGATCTAAATGGGGTATGGGGAAATTTTTTTAATTAATCAATTAATAAAAGGGGGATGAAGAAAAATCAATTTAAGAATTTAAATGAGAATTAATTTACCTAAAAATTAATTACTATTTATGTGCAAAGACATGTTAATTTGGAGCTTAGACATAAAAGAGAAATTAAATGCAAAATGAATGTGGAACATAGAAAGGAATCTAGTCTACAGAAATTTTCTAAATAAAAATCATCTAAGATTTAATAAAGATTTCAGTGATTAAAGGATATTGAGGGAATAAAGGGACATCAATGAGTGTTTTTAGAAACACTTTTAGGTGGATGAGGAAAATAGGAAAATTAATTTAATTAATTAAATTAATTTCTGGTGCAACTAACATATCGAGTGACAAGTGTACGAGGGAGAGTATTTCCTAATAAATTTGTAATAAAAAGAATTTAACGTGCATTTAGCAAGTGTCACTAAGAAGAACTCTATAAAAGTAATGGGAAGGAAGAGGAAGGGGTCACAACTAGTAGGGGTAAGGTTATGCTGCCAGATTTTTTTTGTGGGAGGTGGGACACCCAGCAGACACCCAGCTCGATTAGAGAGTAGAGGCAAGTTGGGAGCTAGCTTATTCTATGGTTTGTGTGCGTGTCTCATTTGCGGGTCAGGGGGCTAAGGAGGGAAAAAAGTACTCCTAGCATTGAATGGGAGGTATCGGTGTGGTCTCAATGATTAGCAAGCGAAAGCGAGGAGGATCACTAGCAAGCCAGAGCGAGGAGGATCCCTAGCGACCGAAGAACATCAACAAGCCAACGACCAATTAAGGTACACATTTTAAAATTTGCAGTTGTAAATTAGTTATAAGTTGTGCATAGATTTATTTGTTTTTTGAATTGTAATGGTATTGTTGATTATCATAATTTTGCAAATTGTTATGATAGCCACCAAAAGATTAAATTTGTTTTATTATCGTTTATGTCTCACTGATCGCATTTTTAAAATTTTAGTAGTCGCGAGGTGGAGGAGATATTGTATCGTTAACATCTCCTCGATTAATCAACGTTTAGTGCTTGAAACTTCTTTTTAAATCCCTTTCTCATTGTTTTTATTAAAACGTTTTGTTAATCCTTGCGTAACAGTTCGCCCACTTGAGCCCACTTGAGCGTTCACGGGGCGTACTTTTGATGGCTCCATCTCTGCGCTTTGCAAGGGAAATTTTTTCCCAGTAATGTGGTTCTCCTGGAATTGATTCTTGGTGTCCTCTGCCCTTTGGAAAAACAAATTGCTCAGCCATTGTAATTGTTGTATCCACTGAGTTCGTTTCTGCATTATTTTTCTTTGATTAATTGCCCTGTGTTTTTGGTCTTCACATCGCAAGATGGTATCCCCTTTAAACTTGTCATTGTATTCAATGAAATTATTTTTATGTGTGTGTAACCTAAGGTATTAGGACTACATATAAACTGTCGACAAAGACTGAGTGGACTCTCCTATATGTTTAATTCGCTTGTCATGCTCTGTGTTTTTTACTTAATTGGAACTTGAAGAATGTTGCAGAACACCTTGTGGTGTGTCAACTAATCCCCAAGACTGATATTTCTGGTCCATGAGAAGGAGAGAAGTTTGATCGTGTTGATTCCAACAGGTTTTAGTGAGTGATAAGTTCGTTGTACTATTGGAATTATTCGAAAGAGTTCAGTTCCCTAAAGCAACATTGTTGTAAGACTGCTAAAACTGGTACCCAAGTGAGATTCTTGACAGAGACACATGCATAATCCATTTCAACTCTATGTGACAACTTAATTTTACCTTTCAAGTGCTACCATTGGATCGACTACAGCGACTAGACGTTTCCTGGCTAGCGCATGGGTATCTCCACCTTTCCCTGCGAATGTTTTTAGGCTTGAGACCTTCACTTATTCATCCCTTCAACTGGACATTACCCTCTCCATATCTCATTTACACAGTGAGTCTCTCCTACTCAACGTTGCTTATAATTCCTTCTCGTCTCTGTGTTGGGCCTCGATTTCTCCCCAGGCTTGCGCTCTTACCCTGCGGGATGATCCCGAGTTATCTATGATCCCACAACATTTCGCGCAGCGTTCCTACAGTTCTCTACCTCATGTGCTATGTTCTCTTCCTTAACTCTGCATGGGGAGATTCCTTCGCCCAACTACAGAAGGATTCTTTGCATAATCGTCGCCCGGTGAGTCGTTCCCTTATCCCAGTGTTTCCACTCAAATTTCGGGGTTATTTATGGCTCTGCGTGTTGGTTCTTTAGGTTGATTTACCCAACAAAATCGTTGATGTGTGCAATGAAGAACCATCTAGCTCTGCGCGAGAGTTCCTGTGGGTTTTCAATTTCTGGCCCAGAGCTCACACAGTCTCTCCTTGCGAGCTAGGATCTGCGCCTGTTGAAAGTTAAGTTATTAAAATGAATTTCACATAGTTGAGTGGTTAATTCTAACAATAGAAATTGTTACCTCTCTCAGTAGTTTATCTCAGGATTTGGATCTCTTTTTAATTATCAACAACTTATCTAATAAGTAGTTGAATTTGGACTGCCTCCTTTCAAATTTCTAATTTTTGAAAAAGAAAAAAAAAAATAAAATTAGTAAGCCCTTTTCCCTTACAAAGACTTTTACATTATAGTAAGGGAATGCCTTAAAAACTAAAATGATAATCCTTATCAAATTTTATAACAAGAAGGTTCAATCATGTTTAGCTTTACGTATCTGCTTTAAATCCTATTTGTTATATGTGTTCATTGACCAAGCTTTGTATATAGATTCTTTACTTACCACTTATCCATGATCTCTATTCTCATTTCCCTATTTATTTCAACAAGTATTAGTTGTTTGTTTCAACATTTATTTCACTTGTAGAATCACATATAGTTCCAACCTGGTTTCCTCAAGGAAACACATTAATTTTAATGTAAGAACTTATAATCTACTGAAAGATGTAGTAATACTTTAATCTTTAAAACATGGATCAATTTCATTACCTTACTAATATCTCAATTTATCCCTCTCACACTATCTTCATTTTCGTTCCACCTCTCCACTCATAATTTAACCTTTTCTTAGTGTTGCACTCAAAAGGCTCACTACGCACTAGTTAAAACAAGCTAGGATTTTACAGGGTCGATGAATGATTAGTTAATAACTTGATTGCGCACTTTCGTGCACTGAATAATGTTATGCATGGTTATTTAAGTGGCTATATGTCTCTTGCATCTCAAATAGTTGATGAAATGAGGATTGTAGATTAAAATACTAGCGCCCAATTCCTTAATGTGATATATGACTAGCTGATGTATTTAGACTCTTGCACATGGTAATTATATGTGATATATGTTTATGGACATAAGACTACTTTCTTGTAATGAATTTATGATGTGATGGACGAATGCTAGACCTTATATTTCCTTACACAACAATAATTACAGTCAAATACCTTACATGCATTCTCTTATGTTGTCATATGATGGATTAACAACTTTTTTTGCGTCTTTAAATTTAGTAATGATTGTTGTAGACATTAGAATTCTTGCACGAATTTAAAATTGATATGATATATGATGAGTTGTGTGAATGATTACTCGTGCTCCATACTTCATTATGAATTGGGAATGTTGGATTGCTAAATAGGGTTATCGTAGATGATGTTGATTTAGCTAGTTTCCTAGGATTGATTATGTTAGTGGGATGTAGACACCTCCTTGTTCCTCAGAACAATCTCGAACCTTGAGACCTTAAATGGTTAAAATAAATTGGAACCTGGGCTTTAGCGTTGCTTATGTGTCCTGGAGGTCCTAACCTTATAGGGTACGTTAGGTGGGTAGTATATTATGTGATTCGTATGATTATCTTTATGATCCTTATGATGCGTTATGTTATATTGTGTTTTCTTGGTGTTATCTGATGATGGTCCTTATGTGATGCATTGAACATTTAATATTTGTAATGTTATGCGTCGTTATCAATTATAGAATGCATTGATGTTGGGTTGCTAATAATTGATGTGTTAATACCTCGATATGTGGGTGGTGATTCATGATGATGATGATGTGTCGACATTGTGTCGTAAAGGATTATCAATGCATTAATTGGGTTTGTCAATATATGTGAACGATGTGTTGATGATGTTGGCGTTAAGTGTGATGTGTATTTTCTAACGCAAAATTAAAAAAAATATATTGTCTGTTATATGATGCTTGTTGTCGTAACGACGGGGTCGTTACAAAGAAATTGACCTGGGAAGAAATGGTTGAATGCCAACTCAAGGTCGAAGTTTGTTATAATCGTGATGACAAATACTTTCCGGGGAACAAGTGTAAGGACCAAAATAGTTTTATGGCCATCTCTATGGATGTTTCAGAAGAAGTAGTCGAGGGCCCCCCTTTGGTCGAGTTACCAGAGCCAACTGATATTACTCCACCTTGGAACCCACCAGAAGTTGAAGTAGTCATTTCAATGAATTCTCTCACTAGATTCTCTGCTCCCTAAACCCTCAAGCTAATTGGTTACATTAAGCATTAGAAGTTCATCATCCTCATTGACAATGACAACACCCATAATGTCTTTCATCGATGCATTTCCCAATAAACTAATTTATATATCTGTGTAGTCAATTACAACTTTCAAATCATGATTGCCAATGGACGTTCCATGAAATGTGGGGGAGTTGTTAAAATTTGCGTCCTCAAATTGGTTAGTACCACATGAAATATCATATGTTTGCTATCGACATGGGTTGTTGTGACATTGTTCTTGGTGCAGAATCGTTACATATTCTTGGTCGCATCCTCATGGATTTTAAGGAATTAACCATGAAATTTAGCCAGGAGAGCCAATAGTATAAGTTCCAAAGCATCACTGTCAGCTCCCCTAAAATCATCAGTTCCCATAACATGGAAAATCTCCTCAAGAAAGGTCATTCCAACATTATTGCACAAATCCATTCCATTCATGCCGCTAAGACACCCTTTGTGCATCCTGACCTCCAAGACATCATCTCCAAACATCAAGATGTTTTTTCCATTCCCCAGGGACTTCCCCCTTCCCATGGTGTTCATGATAATTCCATTCCCCTAGTACCTGGTATCCTTCCTCCCAATGTGTACCCTTATTGTCATCCCTTTGCACATAAAATTGAAATTGAGAAAATTTTTCAAGAATTGCTCGTCGTGGGTGTTATTCGTCCTAGTACTAGCCCCTACTCGTCTCCTGTGGTCATGGTACTTACTAAATAAGGATATTGGTGCATGTGTCATGACTTTTGATCCCTCAACAAACTCACCATCAAAGACAAATTTCCCATCCTTGTCATTGATGATCTCTTGGATGAATTAAGCAGTGCCCAATTCTTTACTAAACTTGATCTTTTTTTTGGATACCACCATATATGTTGATACTTAGAACACATCACCAAAAGACTTCATCCTCCCTTGAAATCCAGACTTCTTTACTTCAGATTTCCTCTAAAATTCGACTTATATCTCCTTGTTCATTAACAAACTTGTGTGTGTTGAAAAATGAATGTTTAATGAGATGTATTTATACCCTTTATGTCACTTTCTTTTAACATTAGGGCCAGCCTGACATTTTCTTGTTTTGTAATTATTTTCTTTAATTATCTCCAGGACCAACCTGTACTTCATTCTTCAATTAACTTTGTCATCTTCAAAAATTCATTTCTTCTCAACCATGAGGATCCACATGGCGTTCCACCTACCACCGAAAACAACATGATGTATATTATCCATCCATGGGTATTGTATCTATATATGCATTGTCCCTCATGTCCAAAAACTTTCATCAGTCTTGCGGTCGAAAACCAATTACTAGGGTTGATATCAATGACAACAACCAATATTCCAACAATATCCCCCTTTGTCATTGAAGGCAACACTCATTCTCCCCCATTCATCATGATCCCAATTTCTCTCCCCCTTTTACATCAATGGAAAAGGGTGGGGTTTCTCCCCCTACGTTTAATGGCATAAGGTGATCTTCTTCTTTGGGGTTTCTCCCCTTGAACATGTGGCACTCAATAATACTTCATCCTTATTTTTGGTCTTTGAGATTTTTTCTTCCTTGGAATCCTTTTGTGTGGCTTCTGTCTTCTCTTTCTTCTTCATGTCTAGGATGTATATGTTGTTTGGTTTTCTTGTTGCAGTTGCAACCAATCTTCCTGAGTTATTTTCTCTTATTTTACATTTTCGGGAGTCAAACGTAAGAGTGTATCCTTGATCACATATTTTGCTAACACTAAGGAGATTATGCTTCAGATTTTCAACCAATAGGACTTTTCCTGCTTTTACATTTTCACTTCCAAGCTTTACAGTTCCCTTTCCAAGTATTTTGGTAGATGAGTCAACTCCAAATGCAACATCTCCACCCTTTTTTCTTCAAGCTAACAAATTTGCTTTGATCTTGTTCTTTGCATTCTTTAGTGACCAATGCTATTCGACAATTTTCATTGTGTGGAATTGCTTTTCTTTTCCATGTTGTAGTTGGTATAGGGACATTTGGCATACAATTATCTTCCTTCATCTCTCTGTAATCTTGTGCTTTGTGACCAATATTATTTCACTTGTAACATACAATATTTTGATCCATACATGGGTCAAATGGATTATAATTTATGTTTATAGGTATACAAACATTTCCATATCTACTTTTTTCACCATTCATGTAGCTTGCGTAGTTATTCCTTTCATTGATTCTACAATTGATTGCCTTGTGTCAAAAATTTCCACAAGTATAATAATGTCCAAGAAAGAAATTTTGATACCTGGGAGTAAGTGATCTTCTTTCTGGTGTGGTCCATCTGGGTTCACGATCTATTCTTCTATATTTTCCTTCATAATGATTGCTTCCATACCCGATGAGAGACGATCTTCTTGATGTCTTATTCCTTCTAAATTATATTTTTCTATCTTGTTATTCAACTTGTTCTGGAGTGTTGGTTTCATCATTTTCATCTTCCTTCTCTTGTTTTGTTGTCTTGAAACTGTCATTGTATCTTAGTCCTCTCTTGTCGTTTGAAGATCTTTGACTAGTAAGGATCTCATCTAATTTTTCAATGCTTTTTTCGAACTTCTTCAACTTTTCTATTGTCAATAGTAGCTCCCCTTTTGTGTGATCCAATTATTCTTTCAATTTCTCATAATATTATAATTTTTCCTTCAAGCTATCAATGGTCTTTTCAAGATTGTAAATCTCGTATTCAAAACTACTCAATTCACCTTTTAGTATTATGTTTGTGTTTCTAAGCTTCCTATTTTCAGTTTCAGCGTGCTTCAACTTTTCAAGATTCTCATCTTCTTGTTCACTCTCTTCATTGTCTTTGTATCCCCAAAAGGAATCAAGGTTGGTTTCTTCATCTAAATTTTCTTCAAAAATGATTTCTTCTTCTTTAGAACTCTTGTGATTATCATCCTGGGTTTCTTGGGTTATGAAGAGGACTTCTCCTCTATCATTATCTTCTTAATGACTCTCATCTGAGGAGATTTCATCATCCTTAGAGTAGAAGTTCTTTTTATTGTTGAGACTTCTCTTTTATAGTAGAAGTTTTCAACAATATGTCCTATTCTACCATAGTTAAATAATTTGAGAGGAGAGTTACCTTTGTATCTTCCACTTCCCTTCTGGAAACTTATTACAAAATTTTCTATTTCTTCATCAAGGTTGTTATCCTTGTCTTTTTTCCTCTTTATGGATTTAAAGGCTGCTTCATGGTTTGGTTGGTCACTTTCTGTACCTGTTCTCATTTCATATTATATAAGAGACCCATGTAATTCATCCATTATTATTTTGGTCAAGTCCCTAGTTTCTTCAAAGGCGGAGACCTTAGCATCATACTTCAAGAGAAGTGATCTCAACACTTTTTGTACAACCAAGGATTCATCGAGCTCTTCACCTAATCCTATGATAGGATTAACAACTTCATCAACTCTAAGAAAATAGGTTGCAATATCTTCCTTTTCATCCCTCTTCAAATTTTCAAATTCTTATCTATGTCATTGTTGCTTGACCTGCTTAACTTTTGGATCACCTTCATAGATACTCTTGAGTTTGTCCCATACCTCTTTAGCATTGTTGCAACCCATCACTTTAGTAGAAATGGTTGGTGCCAATGCTCCTAGAATATAACATGTCTAGATTTTGAATTACAACTCATAAGCTTCTTCTCATTTGGATCGGTTGGAGCATTACTTGGGATTACATAACCAGTTACAAATAGGTACCAAATGTCTACTCCCAAAGTTCTTAGGTAAGTTTTCACTCTATCACTCCAGTATGCATAATTTATTCCATCAAATATTTGAATCCCATTTGAAATGTGCTCATGGTCATCCATCGCTGCTCAAGATTTTCCTTCCAGTGGTTAAATTGTTCTGAAGGAAACCTGCTCTGAATCCAATTGTTGATACATATAAAACATCAATAAAAGACTTCATCCTCCCTTGAAATGTGACCTTCTTTACTTCATATTTCCTCTGAAATTCGACTTATATCTCCTTGTTCATTAACAAAATTGTGTGTGTTGAAAAATGAATGCTTAATCAGATACATTTATACCCTTTATGTCACTTCCTTTTAACATTAGGGCCGACTTGACATTTTCTTATTTTGTAATTATTTTCTTTATTTATCTTCAGGACCGCCCTGTACTTCCTTCTTCAATTCACTTTGTCATATTCAAAAATTCATTTCTCGTCAACCATGAGGATCCATGTGATGTTCCACCTACCACTAGAAACAACGTGATGTATACTATCTATCCATGGGTGTTGTATCTGCATGTGCACTTTCCTTCATGTCCAAATACCTTCATCAATCTTGCAGTCCAAAACCAATGACTAGGGTTGGCATCAATGACAAAAACCAATCTTCCATCATATACGTATGAAAGAGGTAGACATTCTTAAGTTTTCTTTTCAAACTCATTGTTCTTCCTGAGTTTGTATTTTAAGGCTCTAAAATACACCGTCAAGGCATCCAAAAAGGTAGAGAAATCTAAGGATAAAAAGGTCATTTATATGAAAAGGGCTATTGTTGGTTCCTTAACTGTCTCTGTCTAGCTTCCCAGTTTTCTTGGATACTAATGTCTCTTTCAATTACTTCCCATGAACACTCTAACTCAACCCGGTTATTTTTTGTTTGTAGGATGGTGTTAAATAAATTCAAAGCAATGCTCGTTTGATCCGATAGTCCAGTTTCGATATTAGGATGTCTTGTAACTGGGACAGTCATGAGGGATAAATATTGAAAGGATAAATTCTTGTATTTTCTTTTAAGGGTTCACTATTTCTTCTTCAAAACATGTAAAAAGAACTCCAAAAACCTTGAATTAATAGCATGATGAAACTAAAGGTTGTTTCTGGTATCTGAGTTAAATTTTGATAAGGGGATATGCATGAAATGAAGAGAAAACATAAAGTTCTGGAACAGGGTGAGGCATCGATTAAAGAGGAATATCACTTTGTTGACAGGAGAAGAAAATAATAAGAAAAAACTCTTAATGAAGCATATGATATTTAAATCTAAAACATAAGCAGGTCTTATATCTACTAATAGATGATACAGAGGAAAGACTATAAACGATTAAATTGCAAGAATAATTAATTACCACAGTAGAGGTTGTACTAAATTGTAGTTAAGCATTCATCAAAAAAATATATGAAAAATAAGAAACAACAGAGAAACACATAACTCAAACTTGACCGGATCTGGAATCTTCAATCTTTATTTGTATTAATTCAAAAATATCTTCAAATTCTTCTTTACAATGTGCCTAGAAAAAGCCCCCCGCTTTCAGTCTCCTGAAATTATACTTATACCAGATCGCTCATGACTGTTGGTTGGTGATCTCCTAACTCCTCGGGGAAAACAGTCACAAAAGTGAAAACATCAACCATTTGCATGATTTTCATTTATTTTCCTATCATCTCAATATTATAAGTTTTCAAAATGATACTTCATTTTTTTATTGAAGTATCTCCTTCTTTCAACCCAATACATTCAATACTTTTTTCAATAAAGTGTACAAAATCTCTGGGAGGCTCTGGAAGATCCTTTGCTTCAAATAGATAGAATTTTCTCTGAGTTTTTGGAAGCCGATCTTCAATCCCTTTACCAACAAACTTAATTGATTGCAATTTTATATTTGGCTTCACCAGCCACCTGTCTATTAGGGTAACATCTACTTCCTTTAACTGTGAAATTTCCATGTGAATTTCTTTCAAACCCTCCCTGAAATTCAACTGGTGTCTTACAATGTTTATATGTCCTAATTACCCAGTGCAATTATCTCTTTCAATACCTAATGATTCCTTGTCCAATAAATCAAAGATTCTTTAACAATTGTCTTTGATTTCTTTGGCTATTTTCTTATTTTCTGCTATGTTGTTTTCCCATACCTTGAGCATGATATCGCCTCTGATCTTCTCTGTGAAAGAAAGCTTTGGAATTTTTGATACTTCTTCATTTTCAGAACATACAACTGCCTTTTGGAATGTGTCCCTTGTTGTTTTAGCTTCTTTTTTCTTTAAAAATAATATCATCAAGAGCATTGCTTGCTTCCTGAAAATAATCCTGAATAATCTCTACTTGGGAGATTACTTTCTATTGCTTGGCTTCTACCTTCACATGTATTTCCAGTGATTGGTGCTGAAAAAATTTCAGATCTATAACCTGGCCTTTTATTGAATTCAATTTAGCGTGTAGTTGTCTTACCAATTCTTCTTGCCGAATAACCTATATTTGGCTAGTTTGCATCTTCTCGTTCATCTCGTCTAGACTTGACCTAAGCGATTGAATTTATTGTTTGTTAGAAGCTCTGGCTTGCTCTAGACCTTTATTTATTTCTTCTTTGATATTTTTCTCGATATCTTTTAGTTGATTTTGAAACTGGGTTATCCTATGGTTTCTCTGTTCCAACCTTGTTCTCATATTACCAACAGTGAATAGATTTGTTGTTTCCAATGCTCCCATGGAGCCCACCACCTCTGTAGTGAAATATCCCTCTTCCAAGTTTTTCCCATCCACCAACATCCTGTGTTTCTTTACCATACCACCTTCTCTCATATACATCTCCTGCTTTAATACATCCTTCCTCTTTTTACAGAAAAAGTAATTAGAGGGAGGTATTTATTCTCTGGAGATAGGGTCGATGTCACTATCATATATGAATCCTACCTGAGGGAACCCAAAAGTATACTGTAAAGGGGTCAAGGACGTGATGGGATTACCCAACTCTATGGATTGTGTTTCCCCTATTGTCTCGGAAGTATCAATATGAATAGTAGATGATGAAGGGAGGGTATATTGACTGGGCTCAGGAGGTGTCTCAGACCTTCTTTCTCCTTATGCTCCTGGATTCTCTGTCTGTGGGACTGTTGGTGTACAAATATATTCAATTTATATCTTACACTTATTTAAATTTCAATCCGAGATTCATAATCAAAAGAGTTGTTATACTATATGTGCCGAGAACAGGTAACCTACCTAAGTCTATTGCATATAGGAAATAATTAATAACATAAAAACTCTGTTTCTAAGATTTTTAAATACTTCAAATATCTTTGAACTTAGAAGAGAAAACTGATAATGAAACTCAAACAAACAACCAATCAAAGAGATGTTATCCTAAAGAAACAAGTTTGTTCATTTCAGGCTCATGAATTAAAGGGATGAACTTAAGAAGCTTGTCTCCTATAGCAATAAAAAACAATAAATAACAATCAACTCCAATCACTCTTGAAATCAAAATCAACTCCAGTTTCATGTAATTCAAACAAACCAGTACAAGGAATATTCAGTATAACTGAGAGACTTTATTACATAGCATGAAGATGAGGTATAAAGTCTTATGGTTCCTTGATGTACTAAAGCTACTGCAATCATAAACTCAAGATATCAGTCCCACGCTTCAAATAGTTAAATGGCCATCTCCAACATTTGAGAATGAAATATATATTCAATCTAGCACCTGATTATTCACACCAATCCAAAAACGATTAAATCAATGTTGAACTCTAAAAATAAATTAAAGATCAATCACACACACACTGTTGTAAAATATCTACACAAACACACAGAACATATACAAGGAGGTTTACCTTAGTTGGGGCAGTGGGCCCTTGCCGAACCAACAAGGAACCTCTTAAGAAAGTGACAGACTAAATATTTTCAGTCACATTCAAGAATTGACATAAAATATCTTTTGCATTACTTCAACTTGTAAATTGGATCAACATTTCTTTACTTCATGCATAAAAATGATAGGTATCGTCTGGTTCTGATAGCATACTTCGTTACATTCCTTATTATCCACCCTTATCACCTATAAAACATTCCTTATATAAGTTAAGTTGATACTATCAATGTTTATAGATAAGCATTAAACAGTTTGAGAGATTTTACAATTGATATTTACATCGAATTTCTAGGAATCGACTCCATCCTCATGACACGAAGTGCATGAGCGATCGAGTTTCTCGTAATCTGGAAAACTGATTTGGGAGCTTCTGTTCAACTTCCTTCTCTAAATATTCACCATCATACTGGTCCAACTGGCGCATTCTAGAAACAAAGGTTTTGGTACAGGAATACACACAGTCGTGAATCTGAGTACCAGAATGGGCGCGGAGCAGATAGTACCGGAATAACGCATGACTTGGTACCGGAATAGATTTGGAGTATATGGTACTGGATCAAAACTGCCTTGGGTACCGAAATGGATTTGGTACTGAATTGCACGATGACTGGTAGTACTAGAATGGCGCAAGTACCAGATAGGTTGCTCAAAAATCAAACTTATTAGGACTATACAAAATAAAACACTTTAATCGAATTATTTGAAGAAAGTTAAACAAACATGCTTAAAATCATAAATTACCTCTTTTGAATCATGAACAAGGCTATTAGGTATGTATTTGAGAGGAAATAGTTAAATATAGGCTTAGAACATAGGTAAAAGGGCTCGGATACAAGGTAATATAGGGTATTATAAATGTCAAAACAGGGACTCAACATTTCCCAAATGCTGAAGGTGTTGCATGTCCTCATGCAATGTTATCAAAATTGATACCCCCAAAAAAGAAATTTTGAAAAACTGGATCTTCCTCTGTCATTTCTCAAGTGGCAGGATATTGAAACTAGAAACCTCACTTCTCAATTCCTTCTTAATTACCCTAGTGTACTGGATCAATCGCAAGACCTTGTTGAGTTTGGCAGAGACTTTTGCATGATGTTCTTTCAATTGTACATTTTATGCCTTGATATGTCTGTCCAATACTTTGTATTCCTCAACTTGTTGCTTCAGCCTCTCAACTTTTTCTATCAATCTTTGTTTGTTCAGAGACTTGTCTAGACTAGATGTGATTGCCTCCTTATTTATCTCTTCTTGGGATTCTTTTTCTTTCCTCAAACCCCTCAAAGTCTTTGTTACCAATCCTTCTATCTCACTTACTGTTACCAACCTTTCTACTTCACTCACTGTTACCAACTTTTCTACTTCACTCACTATTACCAACCTTTGTGCTTCACTCACTGTAGCTCCACAACCACTTCCTTTCTCTGGAGAACTCAGAATATCCACGGGTTCCTTTTGAAGATACGGTACATTTGGAACTATCATATGCTGGGCCATGCTTCTGGTCATCCTCCATATGGGGGGAATGGCCTCTTTAGACTTGTTGACAGGGGTAGTAATTTCCTCAAACAACTTCCTTTTCTTAATATTAACACCAGTTGTAGGCCTAGACACCTGTTTCTCTTATGTCGACTTGATTTTTATCTTGAGGCCTTGAGTTGTGAATTCCGTAGTTTGCTTCTGCTAGCCAGCCCGTATTTCTACCCTGGAATATTGAGGCGTAGGTTCTAGAATTTGTGCCTTCTCCCTTTCGAGATTTTTATTTCTTCTTGTCACCTTAGTAGTGTATTTCAATTCACCAACCAATTTTTGGGAAGACCGAGTAAATTCAGAAGTATTTTTCAATTCTTTAGGGAATTCCGGAGGGGGTTTGACAGTTGCCTCATGTAAAATCTCTTGTTGATATGTCTCCTCCTTCTCTCATTTCTTACTGTGTGATAGTTGGTCTTTAGGACACAGGACTGAGCTAGATGGTTTAAATTGTGCAGACTTTCTCTTGTTTTGTAAGTTGAGGTCAGGGGTATTCTCTACTTGGTTGGTTGGTTCTAATGACACCTCCATGATTGCTTCAGGAACTCTGTCTCCTAGCTCAGATTTTTCCTTTTCATCCTTTTGAATCAAGGTAGGACTTATTTTCTAGGATTGGGTGGCTTTCCTCTTCCTTGATATAGTAGGTTCCCTTACGAAATACTTTTTTGTCACTGATTTCTCAATGGGCTGAGATGAGTTGGGCGTAATAGTGTCTTCTTTTCCTCCTGATGCCTTCATTCTGTCTTTCTTTGCTTGATTTCTTGAACCCTCACTGTGTATCCTTATCTCTTGTGTTTCAATAGTTTTGGATAATCTTTCTTGAGAAAAATTATGTTGGAGTAATTGCTTCCAGCTACCACCTTGTGTCCTCAAAGCATGAACAACCAGAAGTTTTATTAAACCATGGTGATGAAGGCTAGTCTCAGGTTTCTTGGAAACTGATCTCACTCCTCTCATCATCTTCTTTAAACTCATCCATAGGAAGTGAGGGAAATCAATTTGTGGTCATCCCTCGAAATGTGATAA
This sequence comes from Picea engelmannii, assembly GCA_009831015.1. Lineage (NCBI taxonomy): Eukaryota > Viridiplantae > Streptophyta > Pinopsida > Pinales > Pinaceae > Picea > Picea engelmannii. Next base: position 404,072 of record ML779417.1, read on the forward strand.
AAGATTCAAATGATAAATGAAGGTTATCGCATACCTTCCTTCGTAGGTGAGGAATTTCTGCAAACTTAGGAGCATCATCCGATATTCCTCTTTGACATAGCTTCAAGGGATGCCCTTGGTATAATCGGGGTCTTGGTGTTCTGGCTTGAGGAATTTATGACAAAGTTTCCTATCAACAATCACCCTCTTGAAGTATTTTTCTCCATCCATGGGGAGACCAGTAGCTTCTACTATAGTGGCTTTTGTAATTGTTAGCTTCATGTCTCCAAACTACACACTTTCTCCATCATATGTCTGTGCAAAGGCAAGAGAAATCCCCTTGTGATGGCCTTTAAACTTCTCCAAAAATTGCACCCACCCTTCTTGTTCATATTTTTCCTTGCAAGCCTGATATTCTGCGTTTTCCCTGTACAATTGAAATATGGGCTCATGCTTGTCGACCCCCATGCTAGCTTAAACAATTCTCTCGGTGGATGAGGCATGGATAGAGGATTGAGGGTTGAGTACCGTATAAATGTATACTATGATAGAGTACCCGACGAAGAAAAATATGAAAGGAATACAAAGGCACGGGATGCCTCTAGATGGTGTGACAACAACAATAAATAACGCTCATCTGGATGGCAGAGCCATCCATAGGAGAGTTTATAAATGGAAGTGTAGATTACAACAATCACATCGATAATCATGATGATATGGTGAGGCAAGTTGGATCTTTAACGAATTATGGACTCGTGGAAAATTGATGTCAGACTATATTCACGAAAGGGTGTGGTCGTTATGTTCAGGACTCGCGAGTGTAAAATCAAATGGTATCATTATTTCACATGCTTAGAGATGTGGTTCGTGTCACTTCATATAGTACGAGAGCGAATCATAAGTTTATGGGGTTTCTTTACCGGATAGATAGAAGGAGTATGACTTCGTCCCAGTGAGGGACATAATGGCCTTGCACTCTTGATATTCGGGGAATAAGGACATCTTCTTCTTACGAAAATGTGGTCAAGGCTTTTATAAAAGTTCGTGAGAGAGAATATGTCATGATCAGAGAAAAACCAGATGTTTTAAATGCATATTTAGTCTAATTCCTTTTAATAAAACGAAAATAAATGTTGAATATGTATGTCCTAGCACTAATAATTGAGCAACAATTTGAAAGTATGATGAGAGTTACCAGTCACATCCTTACCAGTACTGCATCATCGATGTGAAAACTTCAAAATAGTACGGGATCATCTAAGTACCGGATTACCTGAGTGTGATTTTCTGAGTACCAGATCACCTGTGTTTAAAGTTTGTAACTAGTACTGGAATAGCGTAGGGTCTCTTATTTAATATTGGATGGGGTTTAGTACTGGATAAGCATAGTGAGATGATTTAGCACAGTGATGAACATTGTTTTTTGGTGCTTGAGATATTTTTGACACAGATTCTATGGCGGTGACTTGTAGGAATAGTTGGTGTTCTGTGATCAGATTCGATTGAAAAACTATGTAGTTACCAAAAGTTTGTAGAGGAATAATGCAAGAGAGATCTGTAACAGGAGGGTATTCTGGAATGACCAGTTGTTGATATTACAGAACCCTTTTATTTCAGAACCAAGGTGATCATAGCTCCTGCTGGCATTTCCTCTTTTATTACAAAAATAACAATAATAATCCTAACTACTAATTTTTTGTGGATTTTTATCAAGCCCAGATTAGTTAATTCTCGTCGGTATTTTCAATTTTACAGAGTCTGAAAAACTTAAAGGAAACTCTCTATACTATCCCATGGATTTTTATTGAGCTCGTTCTAGTTCTTGCTCGTCGGTGTTTTAAATTTTAAAGAGTCTGGAAAACTTAAAGGAACTCTTTATACTTTCCCGTGGATTTTTCTCAATCCCCGTCCAGTTCCTGCTCGCCGATGTTTTCAATTTTAAAGATTCTAGAAAACTTAAAGAAGACTCCATCAAGTAAATTCCCTCCTTATTTGTTTTTCTACATTGGAACACAACCGACTTTTGTTTTGTTTTTGTTAGTTATATAAGAAAAATAAAAGAGAAACTTTATCTAATGACACACCTATGTAAAGAAGATGAATTTACAAAATTGAACTTACTATGGTAGGTCAGCAGGAGGAGAAATCCTCTTGCTTACCAATTGCATTTCGAAACTCTGAAGAACATTTTTGACAAAATCCTCTTTTGACAGAGGCTTATGATAAACCTTCAGACGATGCCAATTTACGACAAAGGAATTTTGATTCTCATCAATGGTATTTATTTTTGTTGAACCATTGTCATAAACTGTATCAACCTCATCAGGTCCCAACCATCTAGTAGACAACTTACCTTTAAAATTTTTGAATCTACTATCATATAGAAGGGCCCAATCTCCTGACTGCAAGGAATTCTTTTTTATGTACTTGTCATGCCATTTGGTCCTTTGTTATTGTATCAGGATGGTTCTTTGTAGAGCGTCCTGTATTATCTCATCAAGCTCATTTAATTGTAATATCCTTTGTTTTTTAGCTTCGTTCAGATCCATCCCTAATTGCATGGCAGTTCTAAAGGCTTTTACCTAAAATTCTATGGGCAGTAGTACCTACTTCCCATACACCAACTCATAAGGTGTGTGGCCTGTTGTATTCCTCCAAGATGTCCTATAGGTCCACAAGGCCTCAGGCAACCTATCAGCCCAGTCTTTGTGATGTAGCTGCACAGTCTTAGTGAGGATGGCATCTATCACTTTGTTGGTTGATTCCACTTGGTCATTGGCTTGGGGGTGATAGGGTGAAGACTTTCTGTGTTTGATTCTATACTATTGAGTAAGAGCCTTGACCAAATTTGAGGTGAATTGTGTCCCTTGGTCAGTGAATATTTCCCAAGGTACCCCAAAACGAGTGAAAAATTCCTCAAATAGAAAGTCTACAATAGATTGTTCATTGGCTGAATACAAGGCCTTGGATTCTACCCATTCTGTTACATATTCTATGCAAACTAAGATGTACTTTTTCCTGCGGGACATGGGGTTGATAGGTCCTACAAAATATAAGGCCCATTTTTCAAAGGGTTCGGTCACTACTTGGGCTTGGAGCGGCTTTTCGTCGACTGTTGTAGGTTTCCCCATTCTCTGGAAATCATCGCAGCTGGCCACATATTTCTTTGCATCCTTGAAGATGGTTGGCCAATAATATCCAGACTGTAGAATCTTGTAAGCTTTCCTTTTGTCAGCAAAATAGCCTCCACATGGACCATCATGGAAAGCTTTGAAGATATCCTTCATTTTGTCTTCTCGAACACATCTTTTGATTACCAAATTAGGTCTAGTTCGGTATAGGGTATCCTCATGCCACATATAATTGGCACTTAGCTGAATAATTATTTGTTTTTCTACGGATTTCATACTTTGAGTTAGCTTTTTGGTTACCGGATAGTTGGCTATGTCTTCATACCGAGGGGTGTAAGTAGAAATGGAAAATAAATTCTCATCTGGAAAATCATCATCTACTGGAGTATTGTCACCTATATGAATAAGTCTAGATAAGAAATCAACAACCAAATTATCTCTTCCAGGCCTATCTATGATAGTGATATTGAATTCTTGTAGTAACAACAACCATCTAGTTACTCTATCATTTGTAACAGGTTTGTTGATTAGAAATATGATAGCTGAGTGGCCAGTGTGCACAAAAACTTTGTATCATGTTATATAGTGTCTAAACTTGTTGATGGCATGTACTACTGATAAAAATTATTTTTATGTGACAGTATAGTTTGCTTCAATAGGTGAGAGGTTCTTGCTAACAAAGTATATAGCATAAGGAATCTACCCTTCCCTTTGTCCTAATATAGCTCCCAAAGTGGTATCTAAGGCATCTATGAAAATATGGAAAGGAAGAGACCAGTTTGGATCTCTCAAAGTAGGGGCACTTGAAAGTTTTGTTTTTAATATTTCAAAGGAGATTTGGCATTTCTCATTCCAACAGAATTCAACATCTTTTGTTAGCAATTTGAAAATGGGGTCAGCTAGGTTTGTAAAATTTTGAATAAACCTCCTATAGTAGCCAGCATGCCCTAAGAAACTTCTGACTTCCTTTTGTTAGCCAGGGATCTTGATTTGGGAAATAATGTCAATCTTGGCAGGGTCCACTCTTATTCATGTACCAGAGATGTGGTGACCTAGAACAATTTTCTCAGTGAGAAACATTCTAGATTTTTCGTGACTGAGTGAGAGGTTGGTCTCTTTACACCTAACTAGTACCTTATCCAAATTATCCAATGCATGTTGGAAATCATCCCCATATACCGTGAAATCATCCATGTAGACTTCCACACAATCATTGGTTAAATAAGAGAAAATGGCCAAGACAACCCTTTGAAAGGTAGCAGGGGCATTAAATAACCCAAAGGGGAGAACCCTATAGGCATAGGTTCCCCAAGGACAGGTGAATGTGGTCTTATCCTGATCTTTTGGTGAAATTTGTATTTGGTTCTAACCACTAAACCCATCCAAGAAAGAGAAATACCTCTTCCTAGACAAAGTGTCTAAGGCTTGATCTATGAAAGGCAAAGGGAAGTAGTTCTATAGGTGGCCTTCTTTAATTCTTGAAAGTCCACACAAATCCTCCATTTCCCATTTTTATTTGGTACAATAACTAATGGGGAGACCCACTTTCTATCTGATATAGGGTAAATGAAATTGGCTTGTAGGATTTTTTGGAGTTCTTCTTTTACTATATCTTTCAAGGTTGGATTCATTCTTCTTTGGGGCTGCCTGATAGGTCTGATCTAATTGTTAGTGTAAATATGATGCATACAGGTGTTTGGGTGGATCCCTTTCATGTCAGAGTAATCCCATGCAAAAGCATCATATTGACCTTGAATCATTTGTATCAACTTTTGTTGTTGATCTGTTTCTAGGCTAGCATTGATATATAAGGACTTCCCAGGACTGATTTCAATAGCTTGAACAGTTGATTCTATCCCCTCCTCTATTTTCAAAACAGTGGCTACTGTAGCAGTGGGAAGATGCCAAATTTCTTCAAATTCAGGGCTAAATATGTATGTGTAGTTAGGGAAAGATTAAGGATAATCGATGCATGCTGAGTCAGCCAAGAATAGACTTAAGATTTGTTCTTCAATCTGTTCTTGTTCTCCTTTTACTTGTTCAAGTGTCAGCAAGAGCTGAGACCAGTCCTCCTCCCCATAGGGATTCTCCAACCAGAGAAGAACTTCAGTGGCTGGTTGGTGTTACACATCAAAATTACTCACTTCGATAGTGTCGCAAGTGTCATCATTACAAGTGTCGCAAGTGTCGCATTTTGCTCACAAGTGTCGCAAGTGTCAAGAAAAGAATACTGCCATAATGCCTATGTCGTACTTATAATGAAATCAGAAATACACTTGAAACACCTCATACATTTGATTTGGAAGAAGAGGAATGGTTAATTGGGTTTATGAACCTCTTGCCATTTGAAAGAACCATTAAAATTGAGTTTTTAGAGGAGAGCGCTCCCCTATACCTCTCTCAGGAGTGCTGGTGCCCCCCTATAGACTATATGGGAGCATTATAACACTACATATGCCCTTTTGGAGGAGGGATGCTACTATCAGGAGTGTTGGCGCCCCCCTATACATTAATAGGGAGCGTTATAATGCTCTGATTTGCCTTTTGAGGGAGCGCTACCTATTCTGGGCAATAGTTGGTTTGTTGAGAAGAATGGGGGGAAGATCTATTCAATCTTTGAAGGTAGTTGGATTTGAATCCTTGTTCAAGCCATGATATTAAGGAAGATGCCTAACTGAAGGAGGAAAATTCTCAACTTTCCCTAAATATATCTCAAGTAGTTGGGCCTCTCCAAGCCTATATAAGCAGGATTTCTTATGGTGAAAGGGGGAAGGATTGGAAGCATGAAACCTATGATCTCATAGGGAACACACAGTGAAGTGGGGAATAATTAGTGAAGCTATTGTCATTCTGATCGTGGGTCTTTTGAGCAAGGGTTATACAAGGAGGACTTGATGAAGCTGTTGCACTTGCATCTACGGTTGTAAGTTTCCTTCGTTGTTCTTCTCATTAATATGATATGCTTGGCCTGTTTCCTTCTAGTTTGTGTTTAATATCATATGAACTTGTCTCTAATAGATAGTTCTATTTCAAGCTAATATCAATAGAGTAGGAAGTGGTTGTACTTTTGTTTGTCTACAGGGCTTATCAAGGAGCAAAAGATTGGAGCTCAACTCGGATCGTGCAGGGACAAACACCGGTAAAGGGTACTTCTTTCCTCATTCCTCCTCACACATTAGTTTATATAGATCTAAAAGGAAGTCAGTGACCATGATAAGCATATTTTTTCTTAAGAGTTAAGAGTCTATCTCTCAAGAGGAGATCTACCTATCCACGGGGAGATTTTCCTTCAACAGAAATTGACGACACCACTGGGGAGCGAATCGAAACTTTTTAGTTTTGGTTTTCCTCATATAATTTGTCTTTCTCTTTGATCTTGTTAGACTTTTTTCACCCCATATTTGACTCCTTATCCCATCACATTCATCTTGATTGCCAAAGTTTGACTGAAATTTTGGGTTTTTGGACAATTTTCTGAGTTTTCAAAGCCTGGCGCCCCTGTGCCTATGTTAGCCCAGCGCCAACACTCCTTGGAAGTCTTAGACATAGCTTTATAATTCTCTGGTGTCCCTTACACTAGAGCGCCAACCTCTCCTTTTCAAAAATACCTTTGAAAACTGCATTTTCTGAGGTCCAGACCCTGTTTTTTCACTTGCTGAGGTTCTTTGTGATTCAATGCTTCTTCCTATTGACCTTTGACATCCCTCCTCCTAATAAGTAAGCACCTTTATATTCATATTTTGTGGCCTTCTTCCTTATTTTTGAGTTTTTCTGCTGTTGAGAGCTTGAAATCAATCCACTACTTTTTCTCTCCTATCCAACTGAGCGGGAACTCTGGTGAAGGGCATCAACAATATGTGAATCATCTTATTTGGTTCTTTGAGGTCATTGTTATTAAAACATCTATATTTTGTGTGAATTGTTTGATTTTTCTTTGTTATCTTTTGTTTTCTGTTTTCTTCTTGTTTCAATCATAGCAAGAGGGTGTGTGTCATTTGTGCGAAATCTTCTTATACTTGTCTGAATCTCCTTGATCTGAAAGGGTAGTTGGTAGGAGAAGTTTTTTGCATTGAATTAATCATAAATTGCATACAAATGACAAAGATACATTTTAGTGATTGGTTTTCATATTAAAAGGCATTTTTGAAAATGTTTTAGCATTGTATTGGATTCGATTGAGAACCAATTGATTGAGGACATTTCATATTAGTGTTTGATAGTGAAAACGACTCTTTCTCTTTCCCTTAAATAGGCGTTCATTGAAAATAAATGATTGTTTATCATATTTCATGCATCTTTTCGGGAATTGAGTCCTCATCCCATCAATTTCACTTTCATGCACCCTTTGAGTAAAGAACAACTGTAAAATGAACGCTAATTAAAAATTATCTAGAACATTTTTTGTTTTTAGGATCTTCCACCAACACTAGACTAGAGTTAGCAGTTTGGATTAGGCTGTGAGTACAAATCTCCAAAGTTTTCAAAACAAACATTAGCATCCTGAGCTAGGGAGAGTCAAATCCAATTGTCATATTGGTTTTTTGGGATCCCCCTCTCACATAGGGGTTACGCACGAGGTCGCATTCGGGTGAATTATAGAGATTATCCCTCCGTGGTTCAACTGTTTGTAGTGGTCAGATCGTATATTGGGGGTCACTTGAAGGTATACCCACGATTATGTGTGGGAGCCTCTCTGGTTGATTTCAGACTTGTTATCCTACCCATACATTTCAGATCGGACTGTCGACTGTACCCATCCAGGGACTCACTGCGAATTGGTGTCTTTAGTTGCCATAATCTTTAGCTACTTACACAAGGTGACAATGAAGGGAAGTCTCACTGTACCTGGAATAGAAATTGGTCAAACTCACTCAGGCTCCTTAGAGGTTAAATCCACAATTACTGCGTGGAAGCTTGCACCAAGGTGAAAGTATGTTAAGCAGGTCGCCATTGTAACTATTCCACCATATCCTAGCCCCTTCTTGACTTTATCACATGACGTTGGATTTCATCACCAACTAGTACGATCATCGAGAGAAGTTTTTTGTTTGCTTGGTTGATTCCTAGATTTTATTAGCGTATGTTGTTTCTTTTTGTTAGTTGGCCCTAGATTTTCAATGTGTTCTGTTATTTTCCACAATTGAGACTATAGACGATAAAGGTCTTCGCCGATCACGTAGTATGCAAGGGCTATCTTCAAAAGGCTATCAACCCTTACCTCCTAACCCTCCAGAAGACAACTACCGTAGAGAGGTAGAAAATCAATCTGACGCTGGAAGTGTTATTGCTCCTTCGTTAGATAACTCAGAAGGTGCTTTGGTCATGGTTGAAAATCACACTACATCTGTGTCAATAACTCCTCTCGAACCACTTTTGGTTCATTTAGACTCCCTTGGGAACATCATAGATGAAGAGATCCCATGATTACCAGAGAGGATTTTTACTGAAACATATATGGGATCCACAGAACCAATCTTTGGTGATGAGTATAGGACTCCTGTATGTCCTAGAACCACAGTAGAAACCAATCCCACACCTACTCGTTCTGTATGGAGGACTTCATTGGGACACAATATTTATGAACATTTCGAATCCTTTCGACAACCTTTTCATCCTCATGAACCTCCTAGTGAAACAGGACCATCCAGTCAAACCATGAATCACCCAGTTGATTAGGTTATTAACCCTAATGCTAGACTCATCACCTCTACTCATATCCAAAGCACTTCAATCTCTACCCTTGTTTATACAAGATTTTACTCTACAGCCCCACATGTTCCACATGATCCTGCTGGGACATCTGCTCACCCGAGAACGCAGACTCCTACTGGCCAAACACAACTAGCTAGAGGGAAACCACCATCCAACGAACCTTTTCCTCTTTGAGGACTACCTTTCCATGGTGGGCCTACCCATCCCGGGGACAGCCCCTTTTTCATGCTCCTCTTGGAGGGCAACCTCTGTTTGTTAGTCATACCCCGATCGTAAATCCACCGCTAACAGGGGGGCAACCCTCGTTTGCTGGAAACCTTACACAATCCTAGGGAATATATTCAAGAGGCACTTTTACTCAACCCCATGTTGGGGGGAACTTGTATAATAACCCACTAGGAGGAGTATCCAATCCTATTCCTTCCAAAACATCTTATGGACAATCTTATCCGGGCGGCATCCCAAACACCACCTAGAGTTCTCTGGGACCACAGTCTTATCCTCCTCATGGGTCTAATGTATATCTGCCTCTAGGATCTACTCCTTACCATTCTCAAGGGAAAAATGTTTATAATTATCAAAACCCACCGAGTTATACAAATGTTTCTCATGCACCATCTAATCCTTCTTATCCTAGCCAACAACAACCATATGTAGGAGGACCTACTAGTTACAACTATCCACCTAACCCAGTTTATGGTCCTACTAGTGTTCCTATGCCACACTAGTATCATTCGCAAATTAATTGACAACTACCTTTCCTTGCGACTCTGGATCTCCCAGACTTGTCTCGGTTAACTAATGATCCTATTTTTCATTCACCGGTTTGGCCAGTCATTCCAGCTAAATTTCCTTTTGATATTCTGAAATTTGACGGAAAGATTGGCGAAGATCCGAAAAACCATGTGATGACTTTGCATTTGTGGTGTTCATCAAACTCCCTCATGGATGATTCTATACGTTTGCGTCTTTTCCAGTGAACACTTACCGATTTGGCAACAAAGTGGTATATTGAACTAGCATGTGCTTCTTTTCATGATTTCAATCCCCTTGCCATGTCTTTCCTCACGCACTTTCAACTGCCTATTCGCTACGAGACGGGTACTAAAATCTTGACCTCCCTTCATCAAACTAACTCCATGCATATCTCTGACCATATTCATGAGTGGAGGCAATGACAAAGGATGATCAAGGCAGTCATTCCTGACATACTAATTGGCATAATGGTTTACTAAATCACTGTTACCCGTGATCGCTCGCGATGTTGCTATGGGTGGTACGGTCACAGAGGAACAAGCCATCGCTAGGGCTCAGTATTTAGATTTGGTTTATTCCCAATTTGGTACTTTGTATGATTTGCTTCCAAATGTTGCTTGAGCTAATACCGATCCTTCTAAGCCATCATCCTCATCTCATGTGAATGGTGTTACCGGTTCCTTCAAAACTCAATCTTTTTCCAAGTCGACTACACCCTCCTCTACCTCCCCCCAAACTTAGATCTATGAGGTGAATGCAGTTCAATCTACCCCTTCACAACAATCTGGAGGTAAGAAGAAGACAAATAATAAATCAAAAAATAACATTGAACAAACAAAAAATCAAGCTCAACCACCTGCTACCGAAAAGAAAACACAACAGAAGCTGAAATTCCCATGTATCATTTGTGGTGACGATCACTACACTCGAGATTGTCCACTTCGCAATGAAGTGGCCAAAATTTTCCAAGGAAAGTCACAACCTGTTGTGCTTACTCAACCTTTTCCACAACAACAATACATGGTTGCTCAAACCCCCTCTCTTGGGGGAAGTTCTAGCGATCCTCATGATGAGGCCTCGTCGAGGGAACATATTTATATGTTTAATGGGATCAATTTGACCACTTGCTCTGAGACATATGACACACTAGGTAACCCTAAAAAAGGAAAAGACACTAACGGTACCTGTAATTTACCGGATCCATCATCATCCTCCATTGGTCTTCCATCGGTTAATCCTCTGTCTGGACCACTACAGATTGAGAAACCCACATTCGAATCTATCTTATGCCCTCCTAAGAGTACTATACGTAAAGATACCTTTAATCCTATTTCACATGCCACTCAGAACTACAACATTGTTGAAGATTTGGCTCAAGCACCATGTGCTATGTCTGCTTTAGAAGTTCTACAACACTGCCCCAGTCAATGTAGAACGCTCTTAGCTGCTCTTGGCACTGTTGATCTAGAGTCGTCCAACCACATCATGCTTAACCTAGACAATTATGTGTCTCGACTCTCTCACCAACTTGCTTTTCAAGTTGATGTTATTGTTCATAATCAACAAATCCACCAAACTATTCTAGATGAGGGAGCCTCAACTTGTGTCATGTCTTTGGCATGTTGGAAAGGTTTTAAATCACCAGCACTCAACAAATCCCCAACAATGTTACACGCCTTCGATGGGCAAGGTTTTCATCCCCATGGGATTTTATAGTCCCTGCCCATCCAATTGGATGGAAAAACTATTACTGTTGATGTCGAGGTGGTCGATGTTCCCCTCGATTACAACTTGTTACTTGGAAGAAGTTGGTTTTATGCTATGACTGCCATTGCCTTGTCAGTTTTTCGATGTGTCCAATTTCCTCATCAGGGTAAAATTGTCATTGTTGATCAATTGGATTTTTGCACGACCAATGCTCGCGCTCCCGCTACCAACAATATTCCTTTCTTGGGAGACCAAAAGATCACGTATGAAAGTGTTGGTGTTGGCTTACTGAAAGATTCTAGCCTCATGGGTACATTCCCTACACCACTTCCACTGACTACACATCATATTTCCACTGTTGATATGATTTCGATCGCGGCTTATCAATCTTTGGAATCATCTGACTCTTGGATTGTACCTTGTCCATTGGAATTCGATGCACTAGGTGACACTGTGCCACTTAGTCCAGCCGAAATGTCATACGTTTCTATCCAATCCGCTTATCCCTTGTCAAATGAACAACATCTATTGGTGCCTGACGTTTCCTCGATGAAATCACGGTTGAGTTCTTTGTCATCTGCGATCGACTACATTTCCCCAACTTTTCCTTTGGATGAATCTATTTCGGATATGCTTTGCATTGACAAGTTACCTTGGGATAATAACCATCACCGATCCTCTTTTGTCCCCCCTCGTGAAGAAATTCGGGCAGATATACAGTCTATCTCCCCTCCTGATGTCAATTTTCTATCATCTCCCATGCTTTCAACTTCTGATGATTTGGATCTGGTAGTAGACATGGTGATTTCTTCTGTAGGGTTATTGGAGGATGATCTCCTTACTCCTATCATGACCCTCGACATCTGTTCCTTCCGAAGTGATTATCTTCCATCCAATGAAGATTTCTTGGAAGCCATGACCGATTTTTGTCGCTTGACATGGTATCCTTCCAGAGTGTTATCCTCTCGGAAGCCATGATCAGGAAGAAACCACAAGCATAGTTTCTCTTCTCTATGGCAAGCTCGTTAAAAAATGAAACAAAGGCCCTGAGCATAGTTCTTTTCTTGTGTCAAGCTCGTTAAAGAAAAATGAAATTGTCACCTCTCTTGAACCTTCTTTTGATCCACCCTTCTCCTTTTTCTCATCTACTAGAGAAATTGGTGACGACCTCAGAGCCGCTGAATGAATTGAAGCTTGGAGGGCATGTCTCCAGCCTTTGATGATATTTCTAGAGTTAAGCCACTAGCTCTCAAGCTAGGGGCATACCGAGCTTAGTCTTTGTTCTTTCTCGTGCTCGTAAATACATGAGAATGCATCCGGGTAAACTCTTATCTCTTTTTTGGACCTATATGGATACACGAAAAAGGAACCCCCTGGAGTCTCCTTTAAGCTCTTTTTAGACTCTCTAAATAGGAAAAGATTTCCGAGTGATCTTGCTTCCTTTCCCACTCGTTAAAAGGTTTGAAAGGGAATATTTTGAGTGATAGTTTATCTCTTTTTCGACCTCATGAGACTAACATTATGAAAAAGGACAACATTGGAGTCATCTTTAAGTTCTTTTCAGACTATCTAAACATGAAAAGATTATCGAGTGACCTTGTTCTCTTCACGCTCGTTAAAGTATTTGAAGAAAATGTTTGTTGAGCGATAGTTTATCTCTTTTTCAGTCTCATCAGACTACTTTATGAAAAAGGAACTGAGAGAGTTCTCTTTTAAGTGTTTTTCCAGACTCTATAATCATGAAAAACCTTCGAGTTTTCTATCTTTGGACTCGTTAAAACAAACATCGACAGGCCCATATGGGACCGAACCCTTACTTCTTCCAGTTCATTAAACAAAAGAAGAGGAACTTACCGAAGGTGAGTTATATCGAGCATGTGTTACCCTCCTCGAGCTCGTTAAATTAAAAAGAGGTACTCGTCTATCTGGATGGGGGAAAAAATTGAAAGAAGCAAGCCAAGCAGTTTTTTGAGAACATTACCAAGTAACTCTTAGAGTCACCCTTGAACATGGTACTTTGTCTTTGCGCACATCTTAATCCACTGAACCTCTGCACTGAACCAATCCTATGAGTTTTTCTTACTCCTTTGGGTCACCCGATGAAAGTCACAATATCCATTGCATCATAGTGTTTTGGTCCATGTCATGTTTTTGTTGTTGTGCCTTAGTGTTCAAGGGAAGTATCCACCTCGAGAGTCAGCCATCACAAATATCTTGTCTCAATACCCATGTCATTCCATGTTCATTTGATCTACCAATTACATCTATGTGTCTTTTTCATGTCATTGATGGGGGATACATCAAGGCCCTCCTTCAACGAGTCTATTCCTGTCAACTTCAACATGTTATCCAGGAACTAGACTTAGAAACCAATTAGTACTTTGGGACCTGCATGCCTCAATGGCTGGCCTCCTCACATCCAACAGTGGGTTTACATCATTGACCTCTGATTGGATGATTCCACGGATGTTTGACTTCATCTCATCCATTCACATTTCGTTGGAATGTACTAGAGTACCTTGGGAATCATTGACATTAATGGTGATCTCCCTCATGCTTGTTAACGGTTTACACCATTGACTAGTAATCAAGTGGTTTCTACCATGTTCGACATCAGGATATCTATTCACATAGTTAGATTCATACTACATCGGGATTGGTAAGAAGACCCTGGGTTCAGTGACCATTCTTATATGTACTTTGCCCAGGTTGTGAAGGAGTTTCTTTTGAACAATGACACATATATTGTTACATAGATCCACTTTGTATTGGTCGTGGCTATGTCTTGTCATCTCATAGATACACTGCGTATTCTTCGTGGCTACGATCAGTTCAAGTCATGGGAGTATAGATCCACAGTATATTTTTCAGTGGCTATAACGTTTATCAATATAATTATGGATCAGCATGTGTATTTTATGGCAGCCATATCTTGCAAGTCTTTATCACCCAAGCATAGGTATGCCTGCCTTGGGTTTGAAACATGTCATAATATTTGTTGGATGTTTGTGTGTAGCTTCTGTCAGGTTCTCTACGTCTATACCCTTGCTTGAAAGTCTACAAATCATTTCAGTTATCAGTTCTTGTCTTCTAACTTCACACTTTGGGGGGAAATCTGTTACACATCAAAATTACTCACTTTGATAGTGTCGCAAGTGTCATCATTACAAGTGTCGCAAGTGTCGCATTTTGCTCACAACTGTTGCAAGTGTTAAGAAAAGAATACTACCATAATGCATATGTCGTACCTATAAAAACATCAGAAAGACACTTGAAACACCTCATACATTTTATTTGGAAGAAGAGGAATGGTTAACTGGGTTTATGAACCTCTTTCCATTTGAAAGAACCATTAAAATTGAGTTTTTAGAGGAGAGCACTTCCCTATACCTCTCTCAGGAGTGTTGGCACCCCCCTATAGACTATCTGGGAGCATTATAACACTGCATATTCCCTTTTGAAGGAGCGTTGCTACTATCAGGAGTGTTGGTGACACCCTATACATTACTAGGGAGCGTTATAATGCTCTGATTTCCCTTTTGAGGGAGCACTACCTATTTTGGGCAACAGTTGGTTTGTTGAGAAGAATGGGGGAAATATATATTCAATCTTTAAAGGCAATTGGATTCATATCCTTGGCCAAGCCATGATCGTAAGGAAGATCCCTAACTGAAGGAGGAAAATCCTCAACTTACCCTAAAGATATCTCAAGTAGTTGGGCCTCTCCAAGACTATATAAGCAGGCTTTCTTATGGTGAAAGGGGGAAGGATTGGAAGCATGAAACCTATGATCTCATAGGAAACACACAGTGAAGTGGGGAATAATCAGTGAATCTATTTTCATTCTTATTGTAGGTCTTTTGAGAAAGGGTTAGACAAGGAGGACTCGATGAATCTGTTGCACTTGCATCTACGGTTGTAAGTTTCCTTCATTGTTGTTCTCATTAATATGATATGCTTGGCCTATTTCTTTCTAGCTTTTGTTTAATCTCATATGAACTTGTCTCTAATATATAGGTCTATTTCAAGATAATCTCAATAGAGTAGGAAGTGGTTGTACTTTTGTTTGTCTATAGGGCTTATCGAGGAGCGAAAGATTGGAGCTCAACTCGGATCATGCAGGGACAAACACCAGTAAAAGGTACTTCTTTCCTCCTTCCTCCTCACACATTAGTTTATCTAGATCTAAAAGGAAGTCAGTGACCATGATAAGCATCTTCTATCCTAAGAGTTAAGATTCTAGCTCTCAAGAGGAGATTTACCTGTCTGCAGGGAGATTTTCCTTCAACAGTTGGGCGGTGGGGGAAAGGATAAGTTTTTGACTTTGAGTGCCATTGGAGATTGTCATTTCTCCAGATTGATAGCTAATGAATGCATATGCAGTGGCCAACCAAGGTCGTCCAAGTACTACTGGATGTCCTGGTTTGGGGGATTTGGGATGAATTACTAAGAAATCCACAGGGCATTCCCAATAGGCCAATATAACTATTATGTCATCTAAACTCCCTGTTGGGGTGATGACGGATTTGTCTACAAGATCCAATAGAGTTTGTGTTGGTATTAGGTGATCTAGTTGCAGTGTTTTCATAGTGTTTACTAACATCACATTTATTGCTTCCCCTAGATCAATCAATGTGTTAGGTAAGGCAATACCATTGATCTCTATGGTTACCACTGGGTTCCCTGGATCATTATACTTAGATGGAATTTCTGTTATAAAGTCTGATAACTTCCCTACCACCCATATGACAGGAGGCTCCTTCCTCTTTCTCACTGGATTTTTAATGCAAAGGTCCCTTACAATTTTATCATAGATAGGTATGTCTTTAATGGCCTGTAGTAGTGGGATCTTTACAGATATGTTTCGAAGTTCAGTCTCTAGATTATGTTATAGAGGTTCCTCAGTTTTCTTTATGAGAAACCTTTCTCGGTAAGGAGGATTCATTTCCTAAGGTGTTTCTGCTACAAGGGAGTTGGGAGAAGAAATTTCTTGGTGTACTGGAGTGTTTCTTTCTTCATTTAATGAATTAGTCATTTGTTCTTCTCTTTGAACCGTTTGGAAATATATTTGTTCTTCTTGATTTGTGTGATTATATACTTGTTCTTCTTGGATGACCATAGTGGGATTTGTTTTGTTTACAACCCTTCCTAATCTTAATTCAATTCCCTTTAATGGAGCTAGCATTATTACATATGTACGGAAGGTTTGTACTTCAACGTTTTGTATAGGTTGTGTTAGCCTATTATTTGGGTTAGGGATAGGTTGTGTGGAAATAGGGGTAGGTTGAGGAGGGTTTTGGATGGGTGCAGCTTGCATTGGTTGCTGCATATTTGGATTCATGGGTAGTGCAAGTTGTTTTTGTAACTGTGGGGGACGAAGAAGATCAGGGGGGTTAAATCCTAAGAGTAGCTGGGGAATATTCGAAGGGTATTGTGGATAGGTGGGAAATTTTTTGGGTTGGAAGGGAACATTCCCATATACAGGTCCTCTCCACCCTTGTTTCCAAGGTTGGGTTTGTGTCGACCACTGAGGGTAAGATATGGTGGGTACCCATTGCTGTTGGGGGTATTGTGTAGTTGGGTCTACAAATATGTTGGGGTTTTGTTGTCTCCATTGTCTCCTAGGGGGGTAATATGTTTCAGGTTATCCTCCTCCCTTGAACATGGCCTTGAGTCCAGGTAGAGAATATAATTCCTTAGTATGATGGTCCTCTATACAGAGACCACATATTCCAATAACATTAAGGGGGCATTCCTTTTCAGGGTGCTTCCTCCTACACCGATGACAGAAAATTGCTAACACAACATTTTCTTCCTCTTGTTTTATTTTAATTTTCATGGTATCTAGTTGTTAATTGATGGTGTTTAGGATATTTGGTTAAAATTTTTCTAATAGATTTTCCAGTTCAATCCTAGTGACACCTCTAGATGTGGGTTTAACAATTCTATTGGTAGGGTCCCTTATACTTTTCCCCATTTTATCTTGACTGTGAGAATATCTTTTACAATACTCTGCTATGTCTACAAATAGATTTTGGTACACATCCCCAAAACTCATGAGGTTTAACACTTCAATGCATTCATCCCTCACACCCTTTAGAAAGATAGTCCTAACTGTAGCTGTGTCTAAGGAAAACTGCTTAGTCTTTTGGTAATTGTATAAGAAACTCTCTAGGTAATCTTCTAAGCTTTCTTCTTCAGATTGCTTCATTTTGAATATATCATTCCTAGCATCCCTAGGTCTATAGTAATATTGGTATTTCTGGAGGAAGGTATCCTTCATACCATCCCAAGACAAAATGGTGTGTTCCCCTAAGCTCATGAACCACCTTAGTGCCGAATCTTTTAGTGTAGCTGGGAAAAGTTTTAATTTTTGAGCATTATCTGTGTAGTTATAGCTCCTACACAATATGTCAAATTCAAATATAAATGAGTCAAGGTCTTATGTCGACATACCTCAGAAATGAGGAAGTGAAGATAATGGAATGTTATTCATAGCAACGTCTTTAGCGATATCCAGTATGGGGAATCCAAATGTCTTTGTTTCATTAGCTATGTTTACCTCTTTGTCTGCCATGTCTCCAAACAACTTGTAGGGGGGTGGTGAAGTTTCTCCACTGAGTGATGGTTCCACCAATGGGGTACTTGGTATCTCTAGTTGTTCCAAGGTTTTGTCTGGCCTTCCAACAACAGATGCAACCTCTTCTATTACTACCTTTGCTTCTTTTCCAATTTCTCCTTTGGACGGGATCGTCGGTGATTCTTCTCTTTCTTGATGTCTTATGTCTTCAATATGAATAGTGGCTTTATATTTAGTGATCTTTTTTGTTGTTGCAATTGTTGTCTTTGAGCTCTCTCCTCTGAGAATTTTTCCTGCACGAATTTTCGATGAATTAGTATAAAGGAGGGGGGGGGTTGTTTTCTTTTCTAGCTTTTCTGAGATTTTAGGAGCAATAAATATACCTTTATTACCCCTATACCTACTCATAAAATAAATTTATGAGTAATTTCAAAGAAAATAAATGAAAAATTCCAAGAAAAGAAATTTAAATGAAATAAATGAAAAACACAGATTCCTAATTATTAAAGGTAGGAGGACAACCTGACTTTGGAGCAACCCCACCAAAGTGGATGCGCAAGTTATTACCTCTTGTCTTACCGTCTTCTCTCTACCCTCAGATTGTCCTTAAATCCAATCCAATACTTCATCAAACCAATCAAAAACTCAAAATGCTACCTATTATCGTTTACAACTCCCTGACAACGACGCCAAAAAGTTTGTGTACAAATATGTTCAATATATATCTTATACTCATTTAAATGTCAATCCAGGATTTGTAATCAAAATATTTGTTACACTATATGTGCCGAGAATGGGTAACCTACCTAATTCTGTTGCATACAGGAAATAATTAATAACATAAAAACTTTGTTTCTAAGAGTTCTAAATACTTCAAATATCTTTGAACTTAGAAGAGAAAATTGATAATGAAACTCAAACAAACAACCAATCAAAGAGATGCTATCCTAAAGAAACAAGTCTCTTCATTTCATGCTCATGAATTAAAGGGATGAACTTAAGAAGCTTGTCTCCTATAGCAATCAAAACAGTAAATAGCAATCAACTCCAATCACTCTTGAAATCAAAATCAACTCCAGCTTCATGTAATTCAAACAAACCAGTACAAGGAATATTCAGTATAACTGAGAGACTTTATTATAGAGCATGAAGATGAGGTATAAAGTCTTCTGATTCCTTGATGTACTAAAGCTACTGCAATCATAAACTCAAGATATCATTCCCACTCTTCTAATAATTAAATGGACATCTCCAACATTTGAGAATGAAATATCTATTCGATATAGCACCTAATTATTCACGCCAATCCAAAAACGATTAACTCAGTGCTGAACTCTGAAAATAAATTAAAGATCAATCACACACACACACTGCTGTAAAATATCCACATAAACACACAGAACGTATAAAAGGAGGTTTACCTTAGTTGGGGCAGTGGGCCCTTGTTGAACCAACAAGGAACCTCTTAATAAAGTGACAGACTAAATATTTTCACTCACATTCAGGAATTGACATAAAAGATCTTTTGCATTACTTCAACTGGTAAATTGGATCAATAGTTCTTTACTTCATGCATAAAAACGTTAGGTATCGTCTGGTTCTGATAGCATACTTCGTTACATTCTTTATTATCCACCCTTATCACCTATACAACATTCCTTATATAAGGTAAGATGATACTATAAATATCTATAGATAAGCATTAAACAGTTTGAGAGATTTTACAATTGATATTTACATCGAATTTCTAGGAATCGACTCCATCCTCATGACACAAAGTGCATGAGAGATTGATCCAGGTGGATATCAGTGGCCACCCACCTTTTCCAAATGGCTCAAAACGACTTTCTGGCAATTTTCGCAATTTACTATTTTTAGCAGGTTTTAACTTCTGGGGCCATTTTGAGGGTCCAAATGAAGGTTTTTCGAGATATATGTTCTCAATGATATCTGAAGGAATTATTGATCCCCCAAAATGAATCTCCTTGACGATACCTTTCCAACGAGCTATCACACGCCTAAAACGGAGATCGTATGCAAAAGTTACGACCCTGGGAAGTTGATGTACTCACTTACCCAAACGGGGCCCACATGACTTTTAGCACTTCATCTCCTAGGGTTAGGTTTTTGGATGTCTAGGACTTTTAGAATTCCCATTTATTGTAAAAATGCCTTCAGAGCCTCATTGTAATCATCTTCTTGCGAATGCAAGTAGCCGTCACATCTCTTCTCAGAGATAAGCTGCCACCATTCTAGCGAGTCTTTCACTCTGTATTTTTACAGTCTCTGTACATTTCTTTGATAAATAGAAATCGTGTATTACTGTATATCTATGTTTATGGTTGAATATCTGATACATTTCTATTATATTATTGAATATCTGCAATATCTCTGTGCATTTCTTTATTATATCTCCGCTCTCATTTCGTGCCGAAAATAATCTGGATCAGTGGTATCAGAGCAGGCTACTCTTAATCGTTTTTCAGTGCATGTCCCCGATGAGGTCCGAGTATAGAAAGTTGGGTATCTAGCTTGTCTCTATTGAAGACAATCGCTCTCACACACCCAAGAAACCGTCAATGGTGGAAGAAAATAAAAATGATGGAGCAGACGATCCTATCAATCTGTTGCTTGAGCAAGCTCTCACGCGACAGAGGGACGAAATGATGGAGAATTTTTCCCACATCCTTCAACGCCTGCCGATAGCATCAGGTGCATCTTCATCAAGCGACCACTT